>CM031969.1:13220513-13481582 GCA_018804465.1 Populus tomentosa | reverse complement strand
CCATTCAAATCCAAAGTTCCTTTAGTATTCAAATTTGGACCACCCATAGTATACGATGTTAAGAAATCCTTATGAGCATCCACACTTGACTCTACTTGCCACGCCTAATTCACCAAAAGAGTGTTAAATTTGTGTAATATAGGTGGAATAAAGGTAGGAGGTGAGAGTAGGAAGGTCTAAAACAATAGGCGTATAAATTGTTGTTCGTGTAGGCACATGTTTGTGAATATACGAGTAAGATTAGAGATATAGAAACACAGAGGCTTAGAATCATGGCAGGAATTTGATACGCACAGCGATTTTTGAATGCTAAAGAAATCATGGAAGAAGAAGAAGAAGAAGAAGAATGAGAAGGAAAAAGAGGTTCTCTTCGAGTGTTTTGGCGTAGTGAATACAAAATGGCAGGAAAAGTCTTTGATAGTTAATAATTACCATATTTTGAATATATAAAAAAGTAAACATAGATTCAAGATAACCAGATCAAGCTCTTAAATCAAATGATCAAAATCAAACCATAAAAAATCTTCATATTTAACCTTTAACAGCACAAAAATCGTAGATAGAAAACAAAAAATCAATAAAACTTCTCGATTTCAAACTAGAAAGCAACAAAATGATACCGTTTATCCAAAACACAATTTACAAAGCTAGAATAAATAAAAGGAAATAGAGAAAAGATTAAAAATTTTGGGTTATTCCTAAGCTTCAATTGGGGTTTTTTAAGGGTTTTTTTTCAAATATGATTAATTGCTTTTCATTTGGGTTCAAATCATTATAAGGAGAAAAATATTAAAAATACTAAATTTTGATTTTGATTTGGATTCAAATCCTCTTGATAAGAGAGATAAAATGATGTTTAGAGAGATAAATTGTGCCTTGAAGAGAGCAATTTTTATCTATCTTTTATTTGAGTTTCTGATATTATATATGAGAATATTTTGTCTATTTATTGAGTTTAAAACTCTGTGTTAACTTATTATTCAAATTGTAATTTTTCAAAACTCTCGATAATTCAATGAAATTTAAACCAAATTATAAGATGTTAAGAGTAATTTTTTCTTTAATTAAAAGCATTTTATTTGTTTATTTTTCCTACAATAGCCATTATATTATACATGGTTTTGTCTAAATCACGAGCAGAACAAATATTTTTTAAAAGGAAGACGGTGTTGGATGTTGCAAAAACCATTGTCATTCCTAGCTGCAAACTGAAGCAAGACAAAGGTCGGGCACGCCAGTGTTCTTGAGCCTGGTTGAGCATAAATTCTAGATTCTCGATTGATGCTCTCAAAAGTTGGGCTAAAATTCACAACCCATAAATTTCAAGATGCTCGTTTCTTTGGAGGTTGCCGTAATAAATTTTCTCTGGTCCTTTTCTTTGTCCCCTTCAATGCATTGATGAAGAGTTTGTTTGGTAGTGTAATTTATGTTTTTTTTATAAAAATAATTTTTAGCTAAAATAAAATTTAAATTAATATGTTTTGAATTTATTTTTTTGGTTTTGATGTTTTGATATTATAATTATAAAAAAATCATTAATTTTATATTTTTTCATTTCAAATTTATTTCGAAAAACTCTTTTAAACCCAATGTAATTGCAATACTAGATGGACATTGAATCATTTAAAGGTATGGTTGGATTTTTTTTCCCAAGAAAAAGTAATTTCTTGAGTTCAATAATCATGATTTACAGAGAAAATAGATTAATATTTAGGGGTAATTATTTTCGGTTCAGTTCGATTTTTATGAATAAAAAAGTAATTAAACCAATTTTTTAAAAAAAACCAAAACCGGTTCAAATCAACCGGTTTCAGTTCGGTTTTTTTTAATTTGGCTTGGTTTTGGCTCAGTTTTTTCTGGTTTTTTTCGGTTTTATTTTGGTTTAATTTTTTCAATTTCAGGGTTATACAACCGAAACCTAACCGATCAGTTTCTTCAAAATTATAATTGGTTTTTTTACGATTCAATTTTTTTAGTTATTTTTTTCTATTTTTCTTAGTTTAATCACTTTTTTAGTTTTTTTTTTTCCTCACCCTTACTAATACTAGATCTCACACTTAATAAAGGAGGAATCATTGTGGAAGAAGAAAATTGGTTTGATAGGTGATGAGTTATGTATTTATAAGTTAAAATTTCATAAAAAATTTATTAAATAACTGAAATAAGCATTGAGATAGGATTGTGTTGATTATCCAACGTTTGGATTAATGAGGTGCCATCAAATCATAAACGAAAGTCATGGTGCGTTTTCAAGAATGAACTATGAGAATGTTAGATATTGTCATAATAATTGTTTTTTTAAAATGTATTTTATTTGAAAAAATATTTAAAATATATTTTTATTTTTTAAATTTATATTATCAACCATCTAAACTTAAAAAAACAAAACAAATAACAATCAAAGTAATAATAACCAATTTTGGTGTAAAAATTAAATGAAATAAAACAACGAGGGATGCAATTAAAAACTAAAGAAAAAAAAGTAAAAAATAGCAAAAAAAAATAGGGGCTAAATATGATAGATAAAAAAAATAAAAAAAAAGGATGAAATTGAAAAACAAATCTAATTTTATAAATTATTTCAAATAAAACAAAATAATAATAATAAAAAATGATAAAATTGGAAGAAAAAGCAAATTGAATTGTTGCTTTTTAAAAAAATAAAGTTTTTAACGTCGAAATTGAGGAGGAGAGAAAAAAAAAGAGGAATAATAATAAAAAAGAACAATTGACACAAAATCAGAGGTCCATTGAACTCATGCGCCGTCTAAGCTTGGAGTAGCAATGAGGATATTCCAATTCCACCGCTGAATCTTGCATTTGACCACTAGACGACGCTACAAGCATTGCCCGAAACTCGCGAGCTCAACCCACTTATTGCCAAGTACTTTGAACACGTCAATCATTTTTTTAAAAAAATTAATATTTATATTTAGTAAATTACAATTTATTCATCAATTCATGTGTGATGATAACAAAAAAAATCATAATGAAAAGGCAAAAAAACCTTTGACAACAAGTTTGATATATATTTTTTTGTTTTTGAAAGTAATTTAGTCATTTAATTAATTTTCAAAAAATAAAAGGACCAAGAAGCCTTTGGATTTTTTTTTTTTTTACTTTTTAAGAGTAGTTAAGTTTTTTTACTATACTAAAAAAAAAAAAAATTTAATCTTCATCAATTTAATAATATCAAATGAAGCTCTCGACAACCAGTATAAGAAGCAAAAACATAATCTATATTACAATGAATTTAGTTTTGGTCCACAGCACAACACTAATCCCTCTTAGTTTTTTTTTTATGCTAATTATAATCTAATTGCAAAATAATGGAGTAAGAATAAAACCACAAAACAGAGGGAAAAGAAAGGGCAGGCAGACAAAAAAAAAAAGGAAAAGAAAAGAAGTAAAGGGTGTGGGAGATTGTCATAAACTGCTAACTACCTCCTCCAACCAAAAGGACTTGACAATTGAATTGACTATGGATGGCATTGTAGGGTCTCTAGGCTACCGTGACAAACAGTAGACAAAAACCGTTTATTAGAAGCTGAAGCTCATTAATAGTTGACATGAATAAGCTGCTCTAACCCATTTCACTGGTAAAATCTTCTCTCAAGTTTTTCCTTTTCTTTTCATTTCTGGGTTACTTTGCGATCAGAAAGTTAAGGCTTTTTTTTTTTTTTTTTTTCCCTTTCATTTGTTAAATGAAGGAAAAGCAAAAATCTAACATGAAACTAATGCTCCCAATTGGGTGTTTTTCTGATATTAGTCTGGGTTGAAGTTTCTTCTTGAAGGGATCAGTTCTAACCACCAGTGTCTGTTTGATTTTAGGGTTTCTTGAAGCTTGTTTTGGAGGAAAATGAAACTGATCTGCCTGCAGTTTGCTCTGATTTTGATTACTTTTGTTGGCCTTGTGGCATCTCAAACTGTAAGTTTATAGAATCCAACTCTAGTGGATTTGTGTTTCTGCAAGCATTGTGGACTTATCTTCATTTTCTTTTTTTCTTTTTTATTTTCTTAGACATCAAAAAATGAGACGATTCAGGTCCAATTGGTGGCTTCCAACAATCAAACCAGCAGAGGTGTGAGCATTATTGCTTTATTAAATATCTATTTTTCAGATATTTAGAAAATGTTAGTCACTTTACTGTATGTGTCTCATAGCATGTGTTATGATGCAAAGGGGGATTTTGTAGTTGATCATTGGAATGAATAAATCACTTTGAGAGCTTGTAAGTGACTCATGGGAGAGTACTTGGTTAGCAGAGAGAAAGAGTAATGGCTTGATATACAAATGTCTTAGATAGATATTTGCAAATGAATGTTTAAGTTGATCTTGGTACTGGAGCATGCTGTAACATAATCAGTGTAGAGATTTGAGATGATATGAAGTCTAGTAAAATGTTTTCTTTACTTTGATTATTAACAATTCCTTTTCAATAAAAGAGTGAAATTGTTAGATCCTTATAATGCTTGGAACATTACAAGTTTGTCCACCTCTATGTGTTGTGCACCTGTGCATCGGAATGGGTACTATGCAGAAGCGCTCTTCACAAAAGCAACAAGTTGATCAAAATTTCTTCTTTCCACTATAATTAGATTTGGTGCTGAAAAAATGCACTGCAAGAATGCTTGACTGAATCAACTGACTTTCTTAGAAAAAGGGCTTAAAGAATTTATGGATCCTTTACATTAGTTTTTACACTTTCAAATTCCTGATAAATTCTCATAGAATTCAGCACATACTTAGCTGTTCATCTGTGCTTTTGTAATATCGTATAATGAACTGCAGTGATTGTGATGCAAGTCTTCATATCTTATTAGTGAACTTGGTATTTGAAATTCAATGGATCCCTTGTTTTCTTTTTTGTCTTCTTGTGAAATAATTGAAATGAATGAACTTTTTATTATAAAATGAAAGCCCCCTCCTCCCCCCGTTTTAAGATAGTTTTACTGATAAGTAATAATAAATAATAGAATATTAAAATTCTCAGAGCTTTTTTTTGGAACATGTGCCTTGCTAATATATTGAAGGTGACTGTATTCTGTTTGACAGCATGGTGCCCTTCTGGATGGTCTATAAGTCCAAATAAGAGTAAGTGCTTCAAACTTATTCAGGGATTCAAGTCATGGAATGAATCAGAGAACCGTTGTATGCGCTATGGTGGACACTTGGCAGGACTGACATCATCTGAAGAACTTAGCCTTGCTCAGAAGTTGTGTGGCCAAGCTGCCAATGGCTGTTGGGCTGGTGGAAGAATGATGAATTCTACTATAGGTTTCATTTGGAAGTGGTCCGATAACACTTCACACATGAACAAGTCAATATTTCCTGAGCCTTTTCCTTTGAATTGCACTAGTTTGTCATGCCACAATAGTATTGCAGCTGATTTATGTACATTGGTGAATGGAACTGCCGATCTTGTGGCTGAGAGATGCAATACTTCTCATGCTTTTATTTGCATGCGTGATGTTGGTAAGCCCTTGCCTGATGCATCAAGGCTAGATTCTTTTGCAACTTGTTACAATTATATATTTCGATTCATATATCTATTGACAAAAAATACACATGCATATGTTGCCATATTGTAGATTTGATTTTTCTGGGAGTTCAGAATTTTATCAACTCCTTAATGCCATTTTACCGCTTGTGTTGATAAAAACTTTTACTTTTCTCTTTTCCTCTTTTGGTTCCCAGAGAAGAAATGCTACCACATGCACTGCCACCGGGAATATCTGATTATCCTTGCAGTTGTGAGTGGATTAATCCTTTGCACAACATTAGCAGTTGTGATTTGGCTCCTTGCATACAGGCGAAGCAAGAAGCGTAGAAAGTCTCGTAAGTTATCCAATCCAGCAGCTTCTGCATTGGTTCCTCCATCATGGAAAGTATTCACTAATGAGGAACTGAGGTCGATTACCAAGAATTTTAGTGAAGGAAATCGTCTTCTTGGAGATGCAAAAACCGGTGGCACATATAGTGGTTTTCTTCCTGATGGATCTAGGGTGGCAGTTAAGAGGTTAAAAACTAGTTTCCAGAGGAAGAAGGAGTTTTACTCTGAAATTGGAAGGGTTGCCAGGCTCCACCATCCAAACTTGGTGGCTATTAAGGGATGTTGTTATGATCATGGTGACCGCTACATTGTTTATGAGTTTATAGTTAATGGGCCCTTGGATAGATGGCTTCACCATGTGCCGAGAGGAGGCAGGAGCTTGGACTGGGCTATGAGGATGAAAATTGCTACAACGCTTGCCCAAGGAATTGCGTACGTATACATCCTTGAACCCTTTTCTTTTGGGTTTTTGCGGACTACATACTGTTATTGCTATTTTTATCATATACATGAGTACTATTATTTGGTTGTCTAATGTTGGCAGAGTTGAATTGTTATCATAACCACCATCACTGATGTGCTCTTAAAATATCATCACTTAGTACTAGATCCTTTGGGTTATTTCTTACATTAATCAGTTTTTTTGCAATCTTTGATTAATTTCTTATCTGCAAATATCTTTGCTTTGATGAGAATTTTTATCCTGCACTTATTTAATTTGAATTTTAAGAAGTCATATTTATTCATTTGAGTTACAATTTGGAAAGGAAGCTAGATTTGCTATTAGATTTTGTTGATTTGCTAAATGTTATATGCTTGTTTCTTTTGTAACGAGATTTGTGGTTTTTTCATTTATAGGTTGTTTGCCTTGTTTTTCAAGTTTATCAAGGGCAATATTAGCATGTTAGATAACACGCCATCAGACCTGTCGTCATGCAGTGGCATAAAGTTGTTTTGGCTTTAGTTTTAATACCTTCAACTGATAAGTTCAGTTGAAACGTTCATTTTATCTAATGTGTTGCTATGTTTAAAGGGCCTATTTTGCTGTTTTATTGATCCTAGCTCTTGGTGCTTGCATCAGAAACGCTGTGTAATTTACATGCTAACTTTCACCTGTTATAGATTGTTATCATTTGAATATAGGTTAATACTTCACTCACTGTGGGTTAAACAAGAAAACGAAGAAAGACTTTTTAAAAATGTCCTTTACTATTTTCATTATGTTTGCACTGATTATATACCAAGTTTAACTGTATGGGGAAACCATGCGGAATGAGATTTCATTCCTTAATGATTATTGCTAATTGAATCCAAATTGATTCCCGAATGCACATGCGGTCAACCGACAGAATGGAGAAAGATGTTTTTGGATAAACTTTATGTCATCTTTAATGCTAATGACACGATTACGTTCTATTGTGAAGGTGCTTATGCTTGCTTTCTCATTACAGCCATTTTAAAATTACATGCAATCTAAATCAATTACAACATAACACATTTTTTTAAATGCTTAGTTGTTTGACAATTGTGATTTTAGATATCTCAGCATCTATTACCCAAAAAGAAGGCTACTATAGCTGATAAAGTGCACTGAAGGTTAATGGGTATCAATAATTTTTGTGCATTCCATAGATTGGTTCTCTTTTCAGGAATTTTTGGTCTCTCCGGTGGTATATTTGCTGTAATCTGTTTCTCATCCGGTTGGCTCACCTGTGCATGTCGACATATCTTGAATAGGTTCTTGCATGACAAGGTTAAGCCTCATGTCGTGCATCGGGATATTCGTGCTAGTAGTGTTCTGCTGGATGAAGAGTTCGGAGCCCATTTAATGGGGGTTGGTCTTTCCAAGTTTATGCCATGGGAAGTGATGCATGAGAGAACAATGATGGCAGGCGGCACATATGGGTACCTTGCTCCAGAATTTGTTTACAGAAATGAACTTACTACAAAGAGTGATGTCTACAGCTTTGGGGTGCTGCTTCTTGAAATAGTCAGTGGGCGAAGGCCTATGCAAGCAGTTGATTCGGTGGGTTGGCAGAGTATATTTGAGTGGGCCACTCCTCTGGTGCAGGCGCACCGCTACCCTGAGCTCTTGGATCCTCTCATAACCCCACCCTCCTCCGATGTTCCAGAAGCTGGAGTCATCCAGAAGGTTGTGGACCTTGTATATGCTTGCACGCAGCATGTGCCATCAATGCGCCCAAGAATGTCTCATGTTGTTCATCAGCTACAACAGTTGGCACAGCCATGAGCCCCACCCATTCTGAAGTTAGCTAGCTGAAATGAATTACTAAATATTAGATATCTGTAACGCCATTTTTATCCAAGTGGTCGAGGGCTGAGGTTAATTGTGCAGCTTCATGAGTTGCAATAGTTTCACTACTAACTTAGATGCTGTCTTACTGTTTTTTTTGTTTTAAAATGTATATTCACTTTTAATTAAGAGTGAATTTGCTTTGTAGATTAATATAAATATTGCTGCGGACCTTGCGTAGTAAAAAACTCCGAAAGATGCAAAGCAAAGCAAAACCAAAAGGCTCTTGGAGGTCTTGGAGAGCCACTTTTTAGTTAACTTATTTGGGCTAATCTGATTAATAAACCTCTTCCAAAGTTAAATTCGTGCTCGTAATTTTATTTTTTTGACATCTTTTTGTTACTTTTTTCAAGTTTTCCTTCATGTTTTGCATCTAAAACTAATAAAAATGACTTGAATACCTTTAACATCAATAATCTTTGATCTAATTCATTATTTTTATTTTCTTACAGAATTAGATTTAACTTTTGAAAATAAAACTAATAAATTTAAAATCTAATATCATTATTTTATTTAAAAAAAAAAAAAACTAGTGGTGTAAATAACCTTTCACGTGTCTTAAAAAGACAAAAATAGCCTTAAATATATGTTTTGTTTTTTAAAAAAATTCAAAATCAAACTTTCTAGATGGGGAATTAAAATTATGTATTAAATTTTATTTATAAAGTCAATTTCACATAAAATTTAAAATCGATTGGTTAGGTTAAATGTTAAAAATACAAAACTAAAATGAAAAATACAAGGACTAATTCTCAGCAGTTTAACCTAATTTATATTAGTTTAAAGCAATCTTGAGTTCCTCGGGCTAGTGGCCCAGTAGGCTGGTATCGTGGTACTGGCACTCTAAAAACTGGATTCGAGCGTCTGTCTGATTCGTCCTCGACTCTCTTTTGCATGATACGTGGTCGATGTAATCTCAGAAACAAACAATTATTATTAGTAAAGGCACCAGATAACATGAGAGCAGGAGGCTGCAAAGCTAATATAGAATTTCTAGTGCCTTTCTGTTGTTAGAACTCCAATGGTCCTCCAATGATAACTTTCTTGAAGGATATGATTCTAACTAAGAAAAAAGGGTTAAAAAACTAAGCCTAAAAGGCTAATAATGTGAAAAACATTGTGAAACAGAAATTTGAAAATTATAACATACCAGCCAGATAATCATGGTAGAAAGAAATTAAACTTCGAATCAGAACAACCCTATAATCACCACTACACTGAGTTGATCATTCCAGCAACTACTGTAATATCATCCCTTCCTCCCTCCGTGTGTGATTCTTCAGCCAAAGCAGCAGCTCTTGCAAACGGAGAATAATACTTGTCGTCAAGGGAATGGCTTCTTGCCAACTCTGCAAGTACGTGAGCCAAATCCTCGGTTGATTTGCCTTGTTCTTGACTGGGAATTTCTGCAATCTAAGAAGAATAAACACTGTCAAAGATTCCACCAGTCCCAACTACTATGGTATCTCCTGATTGTATCAGAAATTTTTCCTATCGTTTTTTCTTCCCAGCTGACATGCCTCATCGTTGCACTCCTTGCCCTCTAAATAACATCAATCGACTGTCTCCCATGTCACATAATGCAACCGGTATTTTCATAGGCTATCTTGAGGATTCGTTTCGGATCAACAGCCCCTTCATACTGACCACGGAGTGGCAATGGAACTGCTGCACATCCATTCTTGCGCATATTTGCCTTCATACCGACAAAGGTATTTCCAAGCTATTTTTGATATTTTTCTAAATGAAAAGCTATCGTTATTACAATACCAAACAAGCACAAGGCTTAGTATCACTTGCCCATATCTGAGTTCAGGATTTGATTAATTTCATTTCAGTACCGGAGAAGGGGTTTGAAATGTATTTGACCATCCAATGGTAATCATAAAAAGCTTTTCTTTTCCTCTTATATTTGAAACTGTTTTACCAGAGAGGAAAATCAACATATATTTTCCATGTTGTAACTTTTACTATGGACCGTAATTCTAGATTTCTTACTTACAATAACCTTTTTGTTTTTGAAACTAGATAATGTATGATACGAGGCATGGCATCATGGAGAGATTATTATGCAATTGACAGATATCATCATTAGTTCATGGCGCTAAAACAATTATTTCCCTGTACAAGAACGTCGAATTGTGTTTTATTTACATGTGCGTCTCGAGAAATGCTAAGATTGACAAACCAGCAGCCCAAACATCATCATCCAGCACATGCTCTGCAGGAGAGTGGCTTACGCCTCCACGACAGCGGACAAATAGCATTCCAACCTGTCCAAAATGAAGCATAACATGAATATGATTATTATATGTAGACGTGAATTGGAAAAAATGACGGGAGACAAAAAGTTAACGGAGCTAAAAGGAACTGGCCTTTGTTAGATGAGACATGGCCATTGCGTCGTGTCCTGCTCCACTCATTAGCACGGGAACTTCATCTTGAATTTCGCCGGTTATTCTCTTGAGAGCAGCATTGGCTGCAAACTTCAGCTCTGAAGTTAGTTCTGAATCACAGATCACTGCATTTGCATCATGCTGAAACAATTGCCAGCCAATCGTCAGAAAAAGAAGAAGAAAAACCACAGTATTTGTTCTTGCAACAGACTAAATGCATGATAAGATATTAGTCTTCACCTTACGTTCAATGATGCAAGAAACAGAACGCCTCTCACATATTTCATACATTCTATTAGATAGTTCATAAAGAACAGCTTCACGTCCCATGTTATCCATTGCACGTAAATCCACAGTAAAGGTAACCTGCAATCAGGAAGTTCTTGAGCTGGAAATTAACAAGTGCTGAATTGCTGGAAGTGCACCTCATGTGCGCTTGCTGTAAAAATCAACAGTTCCCGGAAATTAAAATCTTACCTGGCCTGGAATGACATTGCTTGCACTTGGCCAGGTGGATATCTCACCAACAGTACAGACAAGGGAATTAGAAAGAGATTCCACTGTGGAATCATTGCAATGACCATCATAAGATAAAAAATCCTTGGGATTTTTGCATAAACTTTCCAACAACATGATTAATTCAGCAGAAGCAGCCATGGGGTCCTGACGCAACGACATTGGGACTGTTCCAGCATGTCCTTGTGAACCTCTCACTGTGACCTGCAAAGTTTGTGCCAGGAGGACTAATCAATCAAAAAGAATTGCAGATGGAGTCTATAGGACCAAATACGCGATGTGTTATCACAAGAAATGAGGTAGAACTACTACCAAATAAACACATAAATATCACTGACTTGAATTAGCATAATTCTTTTCTTCTATTTGCTATCGATCAAATGATCTTGAATTTGAGAATATACAAAAAGAAGATAACCTTTAAATAAAGGGAAAACAAAAATAATTCCATTTTCTATCCTTCAACTCTTCTATAGTGGCCTCCTCTTCAAACATCTCCGAGTTCTGGGCCTTGGCCCTTTCAAACACTAAACGATTCCTTTGCAGAAGTAGTTGTAAATTCTAGTAAGAACTGTTGCTATACAACAAAATTCCAAGCTTCAAGCCTTCAACAGTCTTTCTTTCTTACCTAGGTGAACAAAATTGACAAAAGTTTTTATATTTATTCTGAATAGTGAAAACAGAGTGCACCTTTAGCCTTGTTTGCCCAGCAATGCCTTTAACCACACCGAGGGGAAAACCAACCCATTCTAGTACCGGTCCTTGTTCGATGTGAACCTGCAGCATTAAGAAACGCAAACTTAGAATACTAAAAACAAAGAAGTTAGAATTCTGAGCTGCATGACCGAAATTGAATTGACTTGTCAGTATAGAATTGTTTCCAAGATACCAACGTTGGATAATATACCTCAATGTAACCCCAAACAGATTGTGGATCATACTTGAGCTGAAGTAGACTTTCTTCTGTGATTGCAATGGAATTCTCCTTCAGAGCATCTTGGACATTTACACCACTGAACAAGGAGTACACGTAAGTATAACTATAACAGGCAATGTTCAGGCAGATGTGGTCTAGTAGACTAATCAAGAAAACCTCTTATCAGATATCTGCAATGCTGAAACTGGTAATATACCGGCTACAGCAGCACTGCCTAGGAAAGTAGATTGAAATCTCACTCCCTCCTCATCACTAAATGCAATGACCTGCACAGAAGGCGCAAGACAGGAACAAAATCAAATCAATAAGTTGGACTTCTGCATAGGCTGCCCCAATATTCAAATTCTCAGTTTGCATTATGGAAGGATTTTAGGGCCTGGCGACTGCCTAAGTAGCTAAGAGATCAGAGGATTTGAGACTGGAGTAACTCTGGCACCTGTTCAAGTTTTAGTTCAACAAGATATGATGGAAAGTGGTATTTGAACTTCAACGACACACGCATGTTAAGGTTATTAAGCCTCATTTCTACGCACCACCACACCAATCATCCAACTAGAACATGTTCTGCTCTGTGAATTTTTTTTCTTTTTTGTTCGAACAACCCACCTGGCGTATTTCAGAGAACTGGGACTGCAGTAGCTACGCCATTATTGGAGAGTTGGAATCCATTAGATCCCAAGACATAATATGGTCATCTTCTTCAAGCGGAAACAATTTCCCAGAATGTAAAGCGGGTATAAGACATTTTATTCTTGAAAGGTTCCTATTCCCCAATTATTATAGCATGCAATTATATCGGTCAGCATCAACGTAATGCTCAACATTATAAATCCCCTGCAGCCTAGAATTGGCAATTTTATGCAAATCTGTCTCTAACTTGTCCAGATGAGATCACGAGAACAGTAATAAACACTTCGAAAGCCCTCTGGTTACATGTTAACAGGGATAATAGTGGAAGCAGGTACTTCGCTCACCTCGACTGGCCGTATAAGATTTGTCAAAGTTCCATTGCTTTTCAAAACCTTTAAAGCTGATATTGCTGAGATTATACCTAGTGACCCATCAAATATCCCAGCATCAACAACAGTATCCTATTTAGTGTCAAAGGAACAATCATCAATCAGTTCTTATATAGAGTATTATACACTTGCTCGATATGTTGTACCAATGAAAAAGAAATCAAAATATAGTAAAATCAAAGGAATGAGAGAACAATTAAAAATTAGTGCAAGGGATACAAAATTAAAGGATTACCAAATGAGAACCAATCAATAGAGCCTCAGCACTTGCATTCAATCCCTCAACTCGACCATGTACATTGCCCATATAGTCCATCCATCTGGAATCAACCAGTATAAACAAATTAAATCAATGAGGAGTTTTACACATAATTTTTAGAAAGGAAGAGAAGCTAACGTCGTCAAACCAGCGTCCTCCATCCAAGCGCGAATAAGATTCGCTGCCCTCACAGAAGCTGGGCTCATGAATGTCCTCTCAAGATAGCCATCAGCATCACTCACCTGCAGTTCAGGCAATAACATTGACACTCAGGAACACTTAATTTGCTATCCTTCAGATGAAACAACAGAGGGAAATCAAAATTGCAATCCACATCAATTTGATTACATGTACAATTAAACTAATGAAAATAAAAAGTTTTCCCATAAATTCAAATATATTATAATTACATCTACATCTATTCAGTGTTATCAATTTTTTTTTTTTACAGAACTGCAGCTGGGCATGGTTTCAGGGCTAAATCATTTTGAAATAAGAAATTCTATTTACCATGTTGGATATTGAAATGACAAAAATCCCAAGAATATGACATCAACAATAGGAATACTATTAATAATAACAAAAGACTATGTATAGCTGCCAAGACAGAAAATCTCCATCTCCACCTCTAACCTTCAGTTAATACCAATCATTTTAATTGAAATATTATAATAATGGTTATTTGTTAAGGAAACAATCAGTCAACCATCTCCCATGTTTAGTAGAAGCAAATGTTAAACTTAAAAGTACCTTTCCAAGTTGAATGAGTCTTGACACGGCCTCATCTCTCAAGATTTCAGCGAATAAATCATCCTCTCTACCTTCAAAAATACCATCTTTTTATTGTGATTATTATTGTTGTTGTTTTCAACAGTTAATAATAACAGGAATAGTTTTTTAAAAAACTGTACCAGAGAGCACGAAAGCAGAACTAGTTGATGGCAACACTATTGATAAGACCCAGAGTTGCAGGAACAGCAGGGGAGTAATCATGATCTAAGAAAAATATGATTTGATGTGTGTGTTTCTGTTATTACAGATTGCCACGACCACCTGCGATTATTATTAGCTTTGCAAAAATATTGAAAGGAGAGAATATGCAAAGCCAAACAACCAGCAGGAGGCGGCGGCAGCGGCAGCTTGCTGTTTTGTTTCGCTCGTGGCTATACAGGGTGGGAGGGAGGGAGGGAGGAGAATGGAGTCGTGTGTGGTTCAGGCAGTTCCACTCGTTTATTGATAGATGGACCCACCAGAAGAGATACTGGATTCCACGTGATGATCCTCCATTCTGCCAACTGCCATGCAGGAACCTTTCACCCTTTCCCTGGCGGCTGCAAGTTGGCATGACGTGTGATGCATTTTTCATGCAAATTGCTATCAAACTTCGCCTCTTCCATCCAATCCTAATGACCGACGATGACAATAATTAGATTTGTATGTAAGTTTAGTCAATTTTGTTAAGCTATTTAATCGTTTATCTGTTGTCCGTTTCTAGTTAAAATCTTCCCATCTCAGATGCCAAAAATAAATTAAAAGGGTATTTTAGATATTTGAAAAGGAATACGGACATGGGGGGTGCCAGATACCCTAATTTATGCTGCTCTGGAATCTATAGGATCACAGCTCATTTGGGATTTCATTTTGTAAAATATACACCATGGATTCTCTCACATGAAATTTTGGACACTCTGCACAATCCTATTTTTTCCATCTCTTTTCCTTTTCTTTTTTGTTTTCTTTTGGTTATTATTAAACCAAATTATAAGTCAATTTATTGGGAAACGGTGAGAAATTAAAAGACAGGAGTTAAAGTAAAAAACACGTAGAGAATCACTAGTTTTAAAAAAGCATGGGCAAAATACTTCTTGTAGTCCTTATGCTTTTGTAAATTATAGATACTGGTTCTTTTAAAATTGACGGCTGCACTTTATTTTTTTATTTTTAAAATAAAAAATATTTATTTTTAGATAATATTTTTAATATATATAGTCATGCATGATATTTGTTTTTCCTTTTAATTTATTCAGTCAATTTAATATATATGTTTATTTTTATTATCATTTGATTAAAAAAAATATTTTAATAAAAAATTTTAGTAAATACAATCAAGTAAATATCTTATCTTGTAAAATTTAATATATTAATTTATATCTGTCTCTTAATTTTTCTAGTTTTATTTTTTTGTTATCATTTATGATTTTTATTTATTTATTATTATATATAATTTTAAATTTATTTAATTAAATGTATGCATATATTTTTTTTTTACAATTTTTTTTAACTACAAAAATATATCTAAAAAGCCTATGTGTATAATTCTTTTTATTTTTTTTTTAAATTGATCCGCGGTAAATTAGCAGTAAAATATAGTTCCGTCTAAATTTGGTGGACTCGTTGATTTTTCCTGGGTTTTAGCGGATCGAGAGTATTTTCTTGGGATAAGATTAAGATTCTGTCATTTTGTTTTATATTATATTATGTTTGTTTCAAATTTAAAACATGATCGATCATGTTCTAGATAAAATATGAAAGTATCCAAATCCAATCTTAATCTTGGTGATGAAATATACTATTCTTCTCGTTTTTTAAGTCTATTTAAGAATATAATTATATTTATTTTTTAAAATATTTTTTATGCTGAAATATATTAAAATAATATTTTTTTTATTTTTTAAAAAATATTTTTAAAATTAGCACATCAAAATGATTCATAACATATAAAAAAAATTAATTTTTAATAAATAAAAATTAATTTTTTTATAAATACGGGTACAACTGCGTTTCTACATAGCCACTTAATGCATGTTTGGCAATGCGTTTTAAAAACGCTTTTGAAAAATTTTAAATTTTTTTTTTACTTTTAATTAGTATATTTTTTATGTTTTCAAATTATTTTAATGTACTGAATTTAAAAATAAATTGTTAAAAATAAAAAAAATATTATTAATATATTTTTTTAAGTAAAAAATAATTTAAAAAGTATCAATAACCACAATCCTAAACAAGTGTTTAATCTAGGCGGTGAAATCTTAATCTGTTGGTTGAAAAAGAGGTTCTTCTTATAGCATTAATATGATCAATATTAAGAAAAAAAAATTCTTTTCAATAAACTTACGTACGGGTATAAAAGATATTTTCAAAAAATCAATCACCATGGAAATAATTCAAGAACACCCCTTGTCATAAAACCATAGAAAATAAGAAAAAAATAGGCGAAACTTAACAAGGACTGGAAAGACTAATTGGTGGCTGCTTGAATTTTCCTAGTCATAAACCATGATGATACACACGACCAATTATGGAGGTGGAAGATGCGCTGGATCTTGATTTTAATGTAATTGCGCATCTTAGTCATCCATCACCACTCTATTAATTTTAGTTGTGCTTAGTGCCTAGGACTATTTAAAATTGGAATAGTGATAATAATTTAAAGTTTTTTATTTAAAAATATATTAAAATAATATATTTTTTATTTTTAAAAAATTAATTTTTACATCAGCACACCAAAACAATATAAAAAAATAAAAAAATTATTTTTAATAAAAAATAAAATTTTTAAAATTTTTAGGAACACGGTGCAAATATTATTTCTAAACATAGCCTTAATGTAAAATAACTATCACTCTTAATTACTCTATATAAACATATTAATTGTGATTTAATATCATAAGACTAAGAAAATATAACTTTTTATGATAAATTTTTGAAAAAAGATGTGTGTCTATCTTTGTCGTTAGGAAAAAAAATAAGAGCACAAGTTTAGAATATTGTGCAATTTAATCAAAAAAATAGTTGAATGCACGTGAGAACATGGCAGTGGAGAGAGGAGAAAGCATTTTAAATTTTGATTCTTTAGTCACTCGTGTTTAGAAAGTGATGTGATTGTAATTATTTTTTAAAATATATTTTTATTTAAAAATATATTAAAATAATATTTTTTTTATTTTTTAAAAATTATTTTTGATATTAGTATATTAAAATAATTTAAAAATATCAAAAAAATTAATTTAAAATAAAAAAAATCAAAACTTTTTTTAAAAAATTTAAAATATTTTTAAAATACAAAAATAAATATTAATATTCTTCCACTTACAAGGTCCGAATTTTGCCGAATAATTCATGTGGACCTGGAATCTTGTAACCCGCTAATGACTGCTGACGTTGCTGGCATTTTCTTATAAATAATTTCGAGGGCATTAGTCTCGTTGATCATCGAAAAAAACAGTGATTTCTCAGGTCTTGAATTAAAATCAAGATATAAGAAGTTTTTTATATATATAATTATCTATATATAATATACGGTGAGATTTGTGATTTGTTTTTATAATTTATCCTTATTTTTTTTTGAGGGGGGTAATTATAATTTCTAGTCTATCTCTTTAAAAATATTTATAAAGTATATGAGCTGTCATCCACACAATTACCATGAATTATGCACATGGTGGGATGCCTCTCGGTTTTTAAGGATAATTCAAATAAAAACAAATCATTACATATTAAAATATAACAATTAGTTTGTCGTATATGTTATGCAGTCGAAGATTCTTTAAATGAATCTAGGGTTTGCAGCCATGTTTTTGCTTGGTGTTAGGCTTGATGGACTCGGTTTTGCCCCTTTTCTTCTCCTCATGGATTGGGCTTGGATGGGCCTTGTTTGTCACCTCTTCATTTTGGGACTTCTTTCTCCTCTCATTTTCCGTCTCATATGGGCCTATTCTGGGCCCTCCTCTTCTCTCCTTCTCTTTTCTTCTTTTCTCTCCTACTCAGTTGGGCCTTATCTTCTTCTTTCTCTTATCTTGGGATGGGCCTGTTCTGGCCCTCTTCTCCTCTTCTTATCTCCTTTCTTTTCTCTTCTTTTCCTCCTCGGCTGGGCCCGTTTATATCCTCTTCCTCCCCTTCTCCTGGTGCTCTGTTTCGGGGACTTTCTGGGCCTCTATTCTCCTCCAGCATTTGTGGCTGTTCAGTTTGACATTGTGGGCCCTGTCTGGGCTTCTCCTCTTCTCCATCATTTGTGGTTGATCGGCATGGCATTGTTGGGCCTGGTTTGCGCATCTTTTCTTATCCATCGGTTGCTGTTCGGTTTTTACCCTGTCGGTATTTATAAAAATATAAATGGGTATTTTCTATGTATTTTTATATACAAGTATTATTATTGTTAATATAATAGTTACTAGAAGGTTATATAATTATTAATTTCATGTAAAATTAATTAAAATACACGCAAACTAGTCCGGACACTCGTATTAATAAATAAATAAATAAGTATTGAATATATATATTTTGTGAGAAAACATTGTTGTTTCATATATGAGTTCAATGTCCTTAAACATTGTTGTTACATCGACAACAGTGCTGTAACGGGGATGGATTTATCCTTAAACTGTCAAATTAAATTTAAACAGTGAGAAAGTCAATCTAGAAAGAACTTAGTTTAATATAAGATTGAGAGACCACCTAAGCTTTATGGAAAAAGCATTAAAATTAATCCTTGAATTACCATGAAAAGTAATATATTACCCGAGAGAGAAAAACAAAGTAAATTATAAATCAGTCCCTTTAAGTATAACATGGATTTAAATAGCCCCTTTAATTAAAAAAGTGTTTGGCAAAGTAGTGCCGTGAACAAATATACATGCAGGTTAGCAGAGAGTTGAACACAGACAAGAGCTCGAGCCCTCCCGGGGACTAATACGGATCACGCGAAGAGCACTTCCCTGCCTAGCAAATAGCACGTTACTAAATCCATATAAATGCAATTTGTGTGAATTAATTCCCTTCTTTTCGCATGCAATTATGACTGCTTTATAAGCTTCTCTCTACTCCTATGAACTTCATATCCTTTACGTTTAGTCTGTGTATTTGGTAACAAAGTCAGGACAAAACGATGGATTTAATATTTAATTATTTATGCATATGCTAATCCTGTACATTTAAACTTACTTGCTGCAAGAATTCTTATGGATAAAGTTTTTATTTTAGTATTTCATGAATGGAAATTTTTATACCAAGTTAATTACAGTTTATATATAGATTAATATACTAAAAGACTTGGGAAACTGATTTTTTTTTTAGATTTTGTTTTTAACCATCTTTCAAGATTATCTTTGAATTGGTTATATTGAGGGGATAATACCCGAAAATTTTTTCATATATTTTAATTTTAAACTTTAATTAGATAAGAAGTTGAACTAAAATTATTTTTTTTCCTATTACTTTCTTCATCAAATTTTAGTCTTAGAGTTGACTAACATTTCGTACTCCAGCCAATTGAAACAAGAATCCCAAAATGGCAACACCATGAACAAAATATTCAATTTTTTTATATATATAGATAAAGATGCAGCCTGCTTGTTTTTTTGTGATTTCCGCTCTGAAGAACATGTTTATTTTTGTATTTTTAAAAAATATTTTTTAAAAAATTAAAAGTTCTTGCTCATCCTCTTTCTTGTACCCAAAGCATTTTTATAATTTGGAGTTGGCTCAAAGTGTTGCTCACCCTCTTTCTTCTGCCCAGTAAAAAAAAAAAAAAAAGATAATTAGGTGGCCGCAGCCCCTTTCTTTTTTCGTTTTTTGGTTCAATAAAAAACGTAAGTGTGGTTTGCTGCCCATTCCAGCAAAGATGGCCAATACCTTTTAGGGTTTGTTATAATTTGCTTTATAATTTCTTCAAGATGAAGCAACAATTGAAGAAACTTTTCCCACTCAATCGCCCCACGCTGGTTATATTATCCAGAAGTAAATTTTTTATTTATTGTTTCACATTTATCACTACTTATTAAAATAATTGTTAAAAAATAATATAAATTATATCTTAAAATTTTATTTAAAAACTTAAATTTTTAAGTTGAAATGATTCTTTAACATGGTATCAGAATCTTAATGACCAAAAAGTTATAAGTTCGAATCTCTTCATCCTCCATTTATTTGATAAAAATTAAATCTAAGATAATTTGAGCCTATGCAAGTTTAAAGGCTAAAAAGCTTTTACTTAAAAGGATATATTAGAGAGAATAATATAAATTATATCTTTAAATCTTACTTAGAAATTTAAGCATTTACATTGAGATTGTTCTTTGATAAAAACAAGTCTGTGAATTATTAGGGCTTCTGCACCTCTGTGGGATAGTTCATAAGGCAGAAAAAAAATACAAAATAAAAAGAAGAATGAAAAAAAGATGTTAGTTTTGAGGGTTAGCATATCTACAATTACCTAATCTTTAAAATATTTGATTTATGATGCAGTTGGTTGGTTTGGTAGGGGTAAGTCCGCTTGAATTTCAATGGGTTAATATATGCTTTTAATTTCATTGACAACTCACGAGTTGACCTCGTTCATGCTCTGCCAGGGTATAACTACGCTTCTCTCTTTCCTAAAACTAAGAACTTCGAAGTTAAAACTACAGAAAAATTAACGTTCACGGACAGATACAGTAATCTTTGGTTTGCAGTTTGAGATCAATTATATGTAACTTAATTTTGGCGATAGATTCCTCTACCTTCGTAAGAAAAAAAACAGAGAGAAGAAGTTCTACTTCCATAAACCACAACTTCCCTCTTAATATTTTTGTGTATTTCTTTATTTATTTTGGCGACTTATTGCTTGAAATATATGCATGAAAATAGTAAATTTATCTTGTTAGATAAATATAAAATTATTTAGAATTTATATAAAGATTATCTAAAAATCAAATATTATTATTGGTTTTGAATAATTACTTAAAGACTGGTTTGTTGTAAATTACAAGTCGTTTAACTATTCAATTTCTAACAATAATCCAAACAAACCATTAATAAAAAATCTACTAAATCTTTTTAGGAGATAGAGATTGATATACTTTTATATGCTAGTTTTTATTGTTTTTGTATATTTCAGGTGTTCTATAATATGTGCTGTATATATATATATATATAATGTACTATATAAAAAAAAATAAGAGGTGTAATATTATATTTATAGAGAAACCTGAAAACTCTATAAATAAAAAAATAATATTATTTTATCCCTTGAATAATATCACATATATTATTTCATGATAAATTTAGAAATTTATTAAATCAAAATCATATTTGAATTTTTTTTTCCGAGTATATTGTTGTAATCCCCAGTATCGATTATATTATGATCCTCAATTTCTAAAATTTATTTACAATCAAGTCACACTTAATTAATTATTTCAGTTTAATTTCCGACTAATGATTCTTATGTATGTGTGTCCTATTAGATTCCCTACTAAGTTAGCCCAAATATGAATGACAATCATAAATAAAATATGATCGAATAAATTAATTTATTATCAATTCAACAATTAATTTATTTATTTAAAGATCAAATACCATGTTTAACTAGATTATTGTAAATCACAAGTCATCTAAGTGTTTGATTTAGTAATCCAAACAAATCACCAATAAAAATTTAAAATTAATCAAAACAAATTGAATTATCTTTTGATGATTTTAAAATCTTAATTCAAAATAATTTATATTTTTAATTTAAAACTTTATTCCTAACCCTGCAAGCATGTATATTTGTTTTTATGTTCAAAAAATTATTTTCGAAAAATATTCATGATTATTACGAGGTTGGCTAGTTTGTTCGTTGTTCATGTCAATGGAGAGACTTCTCTTCCGCTTGATCATCAAAAACTCATCAGTGATGGCCGTTATCACGATCAAACGCAAAAAATGCAAGCTTTGAAGCACTCTTTGTTAACTCTTCGACAATTGGCCACTCCCCCAATCTCTTCCTCTCCAGCTCCGGCGCCACAGGTAAAACTACGTGTAGTGTTTGATTAATTAATCTAATCGTTGGTTCTTTCTTGGTGAAGAAAATAATTGTTTGCATAGAGTGTGGCAAGTACTTATTGGTGATAATTGTTGTGATTATGCAGGCTACGCACCAGCCACCTGGGTCTCGTCCACGTGTATACCAGGTGACATCATACGGTGCAGATCCAACAAGGAAATCAGACAGCACGGAGACTTGAAAGCTAGAGCAGATGTGTCGTAAAGCTAGAGCAGATGTGTTTTAAGTGTCGGTTTGGAAACGCGGTGCAAACAGCGTTCCTAACAAATTAAAAAATTTTTTTATTAAAATTAAGTGTGATTTATATTTTTTAGATCGTTTTGATGTATTAATATCAAAAATAATTTTTAAAAAATAAAAAAACATCATTGATATTCATTTCGACACGAAAAGTTATCCCAACAAGAGCAAGTTTGAGTACGTTAGAGTTTATGTTTTTTTAAAAACACACTGAGCAAATGTTTGATTAAAAAAAATTATTTATTATGCATGGTCTCACAGTAAATTATGTGGGAAATACAGAGAAATGAAAAGTAGCAAATTGCTGCTTTTTTACACGGCTAGGAATACAACCATGCTACACCATTTTCTGAATAGTGAAGGCAAGTATCCACTGTTCCAGTTGGAGCGAATCCGGTCATACGCGTAAAATATATTGAACCGGTCCAACACAGTAAAATAAAAAAAAATATTTTTTAATTGTGTTTTATTTACTTGACGATGTAATATTTGCAGAATTTGATCACAATTCTAAATTGTTCCTGATTATATTTTGCAAGTTATGTTTTTGCTTGTTAAAGAAACCAAGAAAATTGTCGGATGTATTTCAGATGTGATGGAATTGTAGATAGTTCAATGGAATAATAAAAAAATATTTTATATAAAGTATGATTTATTTTATGATGTAATAACAATAATTAAATCCATAATATTTAATTTAAAAAATAAATGTTTTTTTTTAATTTTAAATATTTATTTTAAAATTAAATTATTACTAATCACAAGCTATTTAAATATTTAATTTCAAACAATAATTCAAATAAATCTTCAATAAAAAAATCTTCTACACTTATGAGGAGAGATAAATTATTATATGTTTTAGTAATAGTATTTTTCTTTTATATTTTTCAGATGTTTTATAATGTGTGTTGTTTTCTCTATGTCTATATTTTAACTCATATAAAGTCAAAGGGGTAATATTATATTTATAGAGAAACCTGCAAACTTTATAAATAATAAAATATCAATTTGCTTCTTTAATAATATCACATATATTATTTCAGGATGTTTTTAAAAATTTATTGAATCAAGACTCTAGTTGATTTTTTTCTTAGATCTAGAATTATAATCCCTTGTATTAATTACATTCTACCTTTTAATTTATAAAACTTATTTATAATCAAGTTAAACTTGATTAATTATCTCAGATTAATTTCTTACCAAAGATTTTTATGTATGTAACCTATTAAATTTCATAATAAATTAGCTCAAATAAAAATGACATTCCTTAATAAAATAGAATTAAATAAGTTAATTTATTATTAATTCAACAATGTATTAATTTATATTTGAAAATGAAGTACAATGTATGTCTAGCAATGTGTCATGATCTTCTAAATACTAGGAAAGTTATAAATGATTTGACTTAACTTTTCAGTGATCAATTTTTTAATGTAATTATTATCCCTTTATCAATAATATTCTAATTTAAATATTATAGCATTGAGTGTGTCTACCGTGTTAAATCATGTTTGTTTTCAACACCATGGTCATTAATTATTTGAATAAAATATGAAACTTTTTTCAAATCTCATTCCACCTTACACAAGGATTCACAATCAATATTATTTGAGAAGAAATATTTTTTTTTTCTAATTCACCTAAGATGGTGAATACTTTCTTAATTACCCAAATACTTTTATATAATTTATATTATATCCATTACTTGCCCGTTTGTTACCCTTGATAAGAACAACATTTAACAAGATTAAAATATAACATTCTTTATATGATATAAATTAATGATTCAAATCTAAGGGTCACTTACACACTCATCACATGAGTATTTATATAGACACAAGTGATTTCACCATATTAAATTCTCATATGCATTATTTTAGTATATATGTCATCTAACAAGTATTTATATATTAGTTTTAGACATCTCCTATGTCTTAACTTATGAGAGCAATTGTTTCATTTCATAAAAGAAAGAATATATATATATATATATATATATATATATATATATATATCCTTGTTCATGAACATTTAAAAATAATACTTTAATGCCAATAATTTCATAATCATAACAACTTTATAATTTTTTTTGCAAAGTATTTTTGTTTCAAAACTTTATCTTTACTCTGGATTCATTAATTAAATATTTAATTAATATTAAAAATAAATAAATTTTTTATTAAAAATTAAATATATTTACATGAATAAAGTTAATATCATATTTAATCCAGTGATCGACTACAAGACATATATAGCAATAATAAAATTCTAGGATAGATAATATATAATATTTGCTAATGGAGACTTGCTTTAGGTTAGCACTTGAAAAAAGTTTGTTTTTATTATTATTAAAATGACATTAATTATGTTTTTTTTTTTTTTTAAATCAGAATTTTGATCGATCCGCTAATCCACGAACTCAACCCCAACCTTTAACTTTATAACTACACAACTCTTTTTTATTTTTGACAACAATTAAGTAATGTACTCTCTCTCTTTTCCCGTACGAATCTTCGCATGACCTGTTCGTGCTCTCAAACAGTCAAACTTAAAAAAAAGTCCATAAAAAGGAATTCGTTCGAATAATCTAATTTCACAATACAAATATACAATGCTAAGCCTTTTAGCCCGGGGGGCAATTTATTTTTAAAAAGTTTCTTTTTAATATTTTTGGTAGTTTTTTGCGTAAAAAAATATCATGAACAAGATTGTATGAAATTACACCTGGCAAGACTTTTTAAGGTGATCTAAGTTAGGTTTAGTGTCATTATCATGCTTTCCTTTTTTATTGCTAAATATCATGGTTCCAACATAACATTTTCAAATGCAGTTGAGGGCGTAGATTTTTCATCAAAAGCATAGAAAGTCTCATGTAATGAAAAGTAATTAGACTATTAATTAACTCTGATGATAATATATTATAGTAATCCACAACAAAAGCACTTACACTAATATATTGAGTAATTTTAATTATAATAATGATTTCTTAATTAAGTAGACTATAGGAATATATTGTGTAAATTTTATGATGATACATGCTCGTGGTTTCTTACGTCAAAGATTTTTAAATGGATTCATCAAAAAAGAAAAATATTTTAATTGGATCTTGACAAGAAAAAAAATTTCATTTTCATTTTAATTCGTACAGTATACTTTCTAGTCAAATGAAGAGAGTAGCGTTCAAACCCAAGTTCGATTAATGAATAATTGGACTAGAAAAGAAAAAAAAAAAAAGATTTTCTATTAATGAATAGATCCAGAGTCTCTCTTGTCGAGCAAGGATAGCCAGTCAACGAGTGGAATATTTTGCGAGGGAAGCTTGGGGGTCATGCTACTATTTAGATGGCTGAATAATAAAACTGTTAAATGTGAAAATTAGATAAAGAAAAGTCGTTAATTCTTCCAGGGATCATCATAATTAGTGTTTGATTTAATAGAATAATATAAATTATATCTTAAAATTTCATCTAATAATTTAAATTATTGAAATGAGATGATTTTTTGACATGATAACCATAATAAACAAGCGATTACGAGTTCGAATCTCACTATTTTTATTTATTTGATAAAAAAATTAAACACAAAATAATATGAATCTGTGTAAATTTCAAGCTTAAATGATTTTCATTTGAGGAAGTGTGTTTGAAAATAATATAAATTGTATTTTGAGATCCCATCTATTAATTTAAGTTATTAGATTGAAATGATTTTTTTATAGTATAAATCTCATTATTTTAAGAAAATAAAAGAAAAATCCCGATTAAAGAAATTGAACTATAATAAATAGTGTATGCTTTAACCAAAAAAATGATTTTTAACTTCTACAATATTATTTTAACTAATTGAGATAATAAGTCTTTAATATCAATTTAAGTTCTAATTTAATAAACAAAAATCAACTTTTGTTTTTCAATTAGAGGAAGAAAGATACTTTGCCAATAATTGTAATTTAATTTATTTAATATTTTGATGATTTCTAATTTGAGAAACCAAAGTTTTTCTATAATTTTAATTGAATATCTTAGTATTCAAATTTGGGTTCTTTTTCCTCGGTTTTCTATTTTGACTATACTTCAAATCCCCACGTGTAGTTTTATTTTGTCGATGCAAAGATAATTAACATGCGTCACTCAATGTAACAAAACTGAACAGGAGGACATAAATATAAACATTACTATTTACTAATATTTTTTTAAAATAATTTTTGATATAAGCAGATGAAAACAATATTAAAACACATAAAAAATTAATTTAAAATAAAATAAATAATAAATAATTTTTTTCAAAAATATATATATATATATATATATATATAATTTTTTTGAAAAAAAACAAACTTACTCTAAGAGTAAACTTGTTCATTGGCAATACCAATAGAAAAACAAAAAGTATAGGGATAAAAGATGCCACCCGACGGATGATTGTCTTGTATCAAGTAATCTTGAGCCAGAAGATATTCCCCTGGCATCATCGAATTGCCTTGGTTTGTAAAAATACTCTAATTTGTTTTTTAACAGAATGTCAAACTTGCAAGGATCATGAAGTAGGAAGGTGGTAACTTGCCCTCTAACCTTTTCTTTCAGAGAGAGGAAGAATTGTTTCAAAAGAATTCATTTACATTGCCTAATTCTCATCTCACGTATTAAAAACAAGCCAGCCAGCCAGCCAGCACAGGAAGAAGGAAAAACCAAACGTAGATGCCCACATGTATGATGCCTGGATGAAAAGAAATTCTTGCATTTTTCTTACAAAGTCATAGTTACGCCCTTCTCTTTCCATGTTCTGACTTGTCTCTCTCCCCCTCCTTTTTCCTCCTCCCTCTCCCTAACTCTTTGTATATAAATATACACACGAGTGCTTTGTTATTTCTCAACGACTTCTCTTTAACATAGCAAAGAGCATCAAAGAGATGGAGCCAACAATGCAAGGAAAAATGTTCACGATTCTTATGGGGTTGGCTAGTTTGTTCATTGTTCATGTCAATGGAGAGACTTCTCTTCCGCTTGATATTCATCAAAAACTCATCAGTGATGGTCGTTATCACGATCAAATGCAAAAAATGCAAGCTTTGAAGCACTCTTTGTTAACTCGTCGACAATTGGCCACTCCCCCAATCTCTTCCTCTCCAGCTCCGGCACCACAGGTAGATTAATCTAAGTGGTTGGTTCTTTCTTGGTAAAGAAAATAATTGTTTGCATAGAGTGTGGCGAGTACTTATTGTTGATAATTGTTGTGATGATGCAGGCTACGCTCCAGCCACCTGGGTCCCGTCCACGTGTATACCAGGTGACATCATACGGTGCAGATCCAACAGGGAAATCAGACAGCACGGAGGCACTCTTAAAAGCTATAGCAGATGCGTTTAATGGTCCCAGTGAAGGGTTCTTGATGAATGGAATCACTAATCTCGGTGGCGCACACATTAATCTTCAAGGTGGAAATTACTTGATCAGCAAACCTCTGCGACTGCCGGCTGCCGGAGCTGGGAACCTTATGGTACGCCCATCTTCTGAATTTCTCATAGAAATACAGTCTATGTCACTCCTGGCTTGTTTGTTTTACTTTTGTGAATCCGTCATCATACATTTTGCTAAAATAATCATGAGGGTAACCCTTCTAAGATGGGTACAAGTGAGTCAACATTTTGCACGACTCCAGCTAGTGATTGACCTATTTTCTACTTCTAGATGTTTTGCTGTGTTGAATGGTTATTCTAATTCTAATATGGACATGGAAAATATGCATAACTTGGAGTGAAAAAAGACACCTCTCCTGGAAGCTTTGAACGTTGATTTTTACGACCCTGTTAATTTCTTTTCTTTCTCGTGGGTGCAATTTCTGATATCAAGTTTGTAGACTATGTCAACTTCATGTATCAATTTTGATTTTTTGGAAGACTTACGACCAGTTTAATACCATTTTTTGGTGACCAGATTAGCGGAGGGACATTAACAGCATCGGATGATTTCCCAACAGACGGATACCTTATTGATCTATCAGCCTCATCATCGTCTTCATCGTCCTATAACTACGAGTATATAACTATTAAAGACCTCATGCTGGACTGCAAGTTTAGGGGAGGAGGCATTTCAGTTATAAACTCACTTCGGACTAGCATAGATAATTGCTACATTACACATTTCAACACTGAAGGAATTTCAGTCAAAAATGGCCACGAGACCTACATCCGCAACTCCTTCCTTGGACAGCACATTACTGCAGGTGGCGACCCGGGCGAAAGGAACTTTTCAGGCACTGCAATTAACCTAATGGGAAACGATAATGCTGTTACAGATGTGGTTATCTTTTCAGCTGCTATAGGAGTAATGGTTTCCGGTCAGGCGAACACACTTTCTGGTGTACATTGTTATAATAAGGCAACAGGTTTTGGTGGCACTGGAATTTATTTGAAGCTGCCAAGTCTGACACAGACCCGGATTGTGAATTGTTACTTGGATTACACTGGCATTGTTGCTGAAGACCCGGTGCAGCTTACAATCTCTAGCAGTTTTTTCCTTGGTGATGCATTCATCCTCCTCAAATCAATTAATGGTTTGGCAAAGGGAATCAACATTGTTGATAACATGTTTGCTGGATCTGACAAGGGGATTGAGATTGTTCAGTTGGACCAATCAAAAGGCCCTTTTAAGAAGATTGATCAAGTTGTGGTGGATAGGAACAATGCAGAGGGGATGAATCTGAAGGCAACGGCTGCAAGAGGTTCTGCGCAGGGGAATGGCACTTCATGGACTGTAGACTTCAGTCCAGTTCTATTGTTTCCTAACCTTATCAATCATGTACAGTACTCATTAAGTTCAAGTGGCTCCAAGTTTCCCAGCCATGCTTTAAGGAATGTTTCTCAAAACCGTGTTGTGATTGAGTCCGATATCGCGGTGGCGGCGAGGGTTTTCGTCATGGTGGAGCAGGGCAGCTAGCACAAGTGGAAGCTGACGACTTGTTTTTAGGGTTGACAGCAATCCGAAAGGACAATTGTGAATAGGAGAGAAGCTTGACCCTTATTCATAGACTGAACAAGTTTCAGTCGAGTTTCCTGCTGGATATTTTCTATTACTTCAACTCATAAATTATAATACGACATAAGCAAGAATTATACATGTTCTCATCCTGGCTTCTGCAATAAGACCTTCCCTTGCCTGATTTGATCACGATAAATTCACTTCATTATATTATTATTTTTTTTGTCTCTTCGAAAATGATTTTCCCTCTGACCAATTGCTGTGGGCGGCATGTGAAACACGACATCAAGAACTACCGAATTAATGTTGAAAATCTGTGCACTAAATATGAGAAAATGATAAAAATACCTTCCTACATATTATGAAAACTATTAGTTGAAATTGATTTTTGATCGCTCTTTCTCTTTGACAATGACGAACAATCATGCCTTCTTCTTCTCCTACTCCTCCTCTCTGATCTCTCTTATTATTATTATTATTATTATTATTCTATTATATACTTCCATCTATGCAACTCCAACTCTTTATTTCTCCTTGGTTTTTGGGATGGAATTACAAAGTTACTTTTTGATATTTTTATTTAACTCGGTTGAGCATATTAATTTTAAAATTTTCTGTCTCAATATTTTATCCAACCTATGTTTGAAACTATCTCGTATGAAAATTGCCTATATTTCAATTAACTTGGCATATTAAAAAATAATTTAGATTATCAATAAAAATATAATTTAATTTTTTTATTTTCAATATAATATTTATTTTAATATTAAGATGATAATATATTGAATCAATTTGGTCTTTGCAGATAACTCGTCAAACTCACACTTTGAATTATAGACTCCATTGAATTCAAAAAAATTATTTTTTAAAAGTATTTTTTATTTAATAATATTATAACAATACAAAATTAAATATTAATTATATATCGAGATATTTATTTGAGACTGTGATAATTTTATATAAAAAAATTAAAATAAATTATAATGATCATTTTAAAATTAATAAAATATTAAAAAATAAAATTAATAGAGAAAAAATAAAAAAATAATGTAGAAAAAACAGGGAATATAGATTTTTTTTTTTAAAAAAAAAAAGATAGATAGAGAAACAGGACATTAAGAACTACGGAATTAATGTTGAAAATTTGGGCACCAAGAAAACGATTACTGAGAAGTTAAAAGAACCTGCGTCCAGTGGGCCTGTAAAACACGTGTACTCAAAACAGAAGCTCCAAGCTTCAATCGGTTGATTTTTTTTATTTTTTTTTAAGAGGAAAATTACTCCTAGCATTGATAGAAATTATATTCATCTATTGAATTTTGAAAAATTATAATTTATATGAAAAAAATATAAATAAATAAATAAATAAAATACCCACACATATATTAAGGTTTGAAAAATTTAATTATTTTGTTTTTAAAATTTGATTATGTTTTTGTTGTTTGAGGGGCATTTCTTTCCTAAAAGCCTCAAAAAGGAATACGGAAGAGAATATCGAGATACAAGGACAGATGAAAAGAAGAATTTCTAGACAGTATATGGGAGAATATTCAATATTAATACTAATAAAAACAAAAGCCAAGAAAAATGCGTTTTTATAATATTTGAAACGAGCTTCACGCTGTCATCACACCACAACATTTGGAAATAGCTTGTGAAATGATTTATCGGCGTCAACAATCTTGAAAATGTTAAGAGAAAAATCTTGGATCTGAATAATTTGGTTGGCCTAACCAAGCTGTCTAACGTTGATAGTTCTAGTTAGATTGAACCTCGGAGTCTGTCAATGTGAGCCTGTTTTCACGGACCGTTGCTATTTTTGATGTTTTCGTTCTTGGACATTAGTTAAGGTTGGTGCCTACTCAATTTGATAATGGACTCTATGCAATCCGAACGTTATCATGAATGAATTGGAAACTACCAGGAGCACGGAGACATTAAGAAGCTTCCAATCGACCAAACTTAATGGTAATTATCGATTTTAAATAAAAGAAAATTAAATAATTTAATTTATTATTAACTATTTATATTTACAGATTAAATATAATATCTAATGTCATGATCTTATATATCAGAGTTATAAATCGTTTAATTTAACATTTTAATAATTAATTTTTCACTGTAATTATTATATCTTCATTAATAATATTCTAAGCTACATGTTATAGCATTAAATATGTCTACTCTGTTAAATCATATATGTTTTCAACACCATAGTCATGATTATTTAAATAAGATTTGAAAATAATTTTAAATTTTTTTTCAAATCTTATTCCATCTTGTGCAAAAATTTACAATCAATATTATCTTAAAACAAATGGAATATATTTTTTAATTTACCTAGAGTGATGGATTTTCTCTTGATTACTCAAGTTGTTTCATATAGTTTATGTTATACCTAATATCATTTCTTATATAAAATAATTTAGTGATCTTAAGTTTAAGGATCACTTACATAACCTTTAAGTGAGCCTTTTCTATAAACACAAGTAGTGATCTTCGCATATGAAAATTCTTATATGGATCAATTCAGTGTGTACATGTCATATGATAAACACTTATATATTAGTTTTAGATATCTCTCATGTTCTAGTTTATGAGAACAAATGATTCTTTTCTTAAAAAAAATAGCACAACATGTATCAATCTTAATGACTGTAATTTGAAGAAATTTTTTTGTATAAAATTAATATATTTTTTATGTTTTTAAATTGTTTTAATTTGCTAATATTAAAAATATTTTTTTAAAAAATATATTATTTTAATGTATTTCAAAATAAAATATATTTTAAATAATAACTGTTACCGTATTTTTAAATAATAGCATAATGTAATTATCATGCTTTCCTTTTTTTATTGCTAAATATCATGGTTCCAACATAACATTTTCAATTGTAGAAGTTGAGGGCGTAGATTTTTCACACAATTAAAGCATAGAAAGTCTCATGTAATGAAAAGTAATTTGACTATTCATTCTGATGATAATATATTATAGTAGAATTACGTTGTGATTTGATTTGATTATTTATAATATATTTGGTTTTTCCAATGGCCCCTCAATAATACTAAGCACCTAGCAATTTAGTTGGAAAATTATACCGTACGAACCTTTGTCTATGCTGAGACTTCTTTTTCTCAAAATGAGTTTGCTATATGAATAATAAAAAATAATATAAATTATATCTTGAATTTTAATTAATAATTTAAATTATTAAATTAATAATTTAAATTATTAAATTAAAATATTTTTTTAATATAATATCAGAACCTTGATCATTAAGTGGTCATGAATTCGAATCTCATTATTTTTATTTATTTGATAAAAATTAAATACAAATTAATATAAAATTACATAAGTTTCAAGTTTAAAAAACTTTCATTTAAGAAAATATATTAAAAATTAATATGAATTATATTTTAAATATTATTTAACAAATTAAATTATTGAATTTAGTTGGTTTTTTAACCATGAATCTGGTGGCTGCTGGTATTATTTTTCGTGTGTGATTTTTATAAAAAATAATTTTTTTATTAGAAAAAAAACTAAGTGTGAATATGTGATCGTACATTTTGCTTCAACAATCATATGGGTCGACGTAACGATCTGGAATTAGCCCACGTGGCAGGACAGGCTTCTAGGATTATCGATCTGTTTTCTACACCTAGATATTTTGATGTTTTGAATGGTTGATCTAATTCTAATATGGACTTGGAAAATATGCATGACTTGGAAAGCAAAACGACACCTCTCCTGGAAGACTCTGTTGTGATTGAGCCCGACATCGCGGTGGCGGCGAGCGTTTTCGTCATGGTGGAGCAGGGCAGCTAGCACAAGTTGAAGCTGCTGTCTTCTTTTTAGGGTTTACAGCAATGACAATTGTGAATAGGAGAGAAGCTTGACCCTTTTTCATGCCTTTTTCTCTTCTCCTATCTCTCGTATTATTATTATTATTATTATTATTGTTATTATTATTATATTATATACTTCAATATATGCAGCTACAACTCTTTATCTCTCTTTGGTTTTCAAATTTAAATACAAAGTAATTATTTAACATTTTTATTAAATTTGGCCCAACATATTAACCTTGAGATTTTTTTACTCGACTCTTTATCTAATTTAAGTTTTCAATTAATTTACATATAAGTTGTCCATACTTGATTCAATCGACTTGATATGTCAAAAAATAATAATGCGTAAAATAAACAAAAAGAAAAAAAAGTTATGCACTTCACGGTTGATATAAACATCAATGTTATGTTTATTTTCTGAAAAATAGTTTCCAGGAAACCACTTTCAAACTTTCCTGTGTTTGTTTGCCATTATAAAAGTTGGTCAACAGAAAACACTTTCCAGTCAAAGAAAAATTTGGCTTGGTTTCCAAGAAAGTGTTTTCCTGAAAAATTTGGGCGGAAAACACTTTTTGAAAATTGTGAAAAAATTAGAAATTTCATATTATTTGCTGATTATATCAAATTTGATCCTTAAACTTTTGATTGTTATATATATTTTGTTTTGAATATTTATTTTTCAATTTTATCTTTTAAAATTTAATTTTTATATTAACTTTAGTCCTCATTTTTATAATTGTTATTCGCTTTTCCATTATTATTTTTTTATTCAATTTTTTTATCTATCAAATTTGTTCCTCATTCTTTTGATTGTTACTTATTTTATTTGAAATAATTTATGAAATGTTAATTATTATTATTTTAATTTCTTCATCTTTCATCTTTTTTTCGTTTTTTTAGATTTGATTTCTATTATTTTAATTATTATTTATTTTATTTGAAATAATTTATGAAATTATATTTTTTTCAATTTCATTCTCATTTTACTTTTTAATTTGTAAGATTTGTTTCTCATAATTTTGATAAACTTGAGAAAAATAAAATATTAATAAATTATTTTCCAGTATATTTTCCATGACATAACCAAATACTAGAAAGTGTTTTCCAACTTATTTTCTATTATACTATTAAAAATAAAATAAAAAATTATTTTTTTAAAAAAATTACTTTCCAGCAAACAAACGGGGCTTAAAACACGGTCATATAATCCCTGAAGCCCCCATCTCATAATCCAAGATCCAAGTCTTTTAGTTTGTTTAGGTAATTTACAAAGGTCATTTTGATTTATCTTCAATTTCGATCTAAAACTGCAACGTTGCATAGTTGCTGTCATCACACCACAACATTTGGAAATTGCTTGCGAAATGATTTATTGGCGTCAACAATCTTGAAAATGTTAAGAGAACAAAGAGAAAAATCTTCGATTTGAATAATTAATTTGGTTGGTCTAACCAAGCTGTGTAATCATGAACAAATTGGAAACAACCTGGAGCCTCCAATTTCCAAGCCTAATTAAGGACACGTCTTCCAAATTCTTGTGTTTGAACGGAAGTTTACTTTCAATGCAGCTTTTTATATATTTAGAATAATTTCTTTTATTTTATTTTAAACCTCAAATAAATGACGATATATTTATAAATAATTATTTTCTTGTATTCTTCTTTTGGATTTAAAACCTTAATAATAGCACGGGAAACAAATCTGAAGAGATGGCTATATATACTGCTATTGATATTTTGATATCTTTATTTATATCTTGTAATTTTAGAGAATATTACTGTTAATATTTAAGATATACAAATAAGTAAAGAATTAATAAAGTTTATTTACATCTCATATATATTTTTGTCAATAACATCCTCTAATACCTTGTTAGAAGTCTCAAAATTAATCCTGAATAGCTTTTTAGATATTCTTTGAACAATAAAGATGAATCCCCATATACTTTTCTCAATATAAAATTTGATAAACACCAAACTCATGCAATTGAATCACTTTTAAAGATCATATAATGCAAGTTTTCTCAACTCGTGTGCTTGATTTTAGGGGCTTCAAAGGTTCATCCATTTAGGTAACTTTTCTTTTTCAATGGGCATAGTTATCACCACTGAGAGAAATACTATCAGAGGAATCAAAATTTAAAACAGTTAAATTTTAAACAGCTACATATAAACAATATAGCTTATTAAGGGACCGTTTGGATATACAGATCAACTCATATTTTCAAAAAAATTTAAAAATTATTTTTATAAAAAAATAATTTTTTAATATATTTTGGATCGTTTTGATGTATTGATCTTAAAAATAATTTTTTTTAAATAAAAAAAATCATTTTTATGCATTTCGACCTGAAAAGCACTTTAAAAAGTAACCGCAACTACACTTTCAAACAATACACTGAAGTCAAATATGAAATATTTATCCATGTAAATTAATCCAATCAAATAAATCATCATGGCATTATATTATTTCATGTAGGTTTAGATTATAACTCATAATTAATTTAAATTACTTTATGATGGGACTAGCCTTCTTTTAAAAAAAAATTTCTAGGCCTATAGGCAACTAGATTACTAATTTTTTTATCAACAAAATATTTCTATCCCATCTTAATCAACCACTTAAATATATATTGACATAAACACACATATATGTATAATATTTATAATTTTATCATTTAATATACATAAATGCATGCATACTTCGAATATACATTAAGTATTTTATTTTTTATTAAATAATAAATAATAGTTGTATAATGAATACCTAAAACCTAATAAATAGTTTATAGATATCTATATCTTTTACTTGATGGGTAAAGAATAAGATATAAATATAAAAAATTTTAATCCATAAATACCCGTTATCATTCCTAATAATTACCTTATGGGGGTTGAATCATTGCATTTCTATAATTAATTACAATTGTTTATGTCAATAACTTTATATGATAAAACTTAATGTCAATGGACATTTTAATATGTTGTGGTTAATTACTCAAATATAAACTTCAATGTGACATCAAATTTTTTTACTAAACTTTATGTAAATTATCAATTCCTTATGTCATTTTGAATTTCTCGATGATCTGATTTATATAAAAGAAGTTAAAAAAATAGATTCACCATCTAGTTTTATGGTAACTAGAAAACTTAAGTGGTTTTTAAAGATTTATAGTTAAGAGGTTGGTTATGCTAAAGCAAAGATAAAAAAACATCCTAAAATATCTTAGCTAAAGTAAGTTGTTCGTGTTTATTTTTAAATAAAAACATTTATCTATTGTACTTACATGCTAAGAATTTACCTAAATTATATGCGTGTGTTTATTGTTGGAGGTAAAAGGTTTTTAGGATATAAGACAATAATTTGGTATCCAAGTCTAGCAACATGATTTGATCTTTATTTCTAGAACATGAGCAAGATATTAATAAGAATTGTATAAATTGGGCTTGGGCTCATTTTTTTGGTAATGTAATTTTTTTTTTAATTTTTTTTAAGTAAAGTTTTGATTTCGTTGGGACATAACCTTTTTAAGGATTTTACCATACTTGAGTCAATTATTTGGTAAAAGCAAAACCTTATGTTTTTTAAAAAAACCACAAAGTTTTAATTTTATAGAAACATAACTCTTTTAATGATTATACCACTAAGTTGATATTTACATGTTTTTCCATAGAGAACAAAGTTATATTTATTAATTTTTATGAAAAAACTCAATTTTACAGGGACAAAACCCTTTTTAATGATTATATCGTCCACTTAGTGATTCTTTGGTGAAATAAAATTTTACTTACACATCTTTTTATTAAAATTAAAATCAGCTTTTTAGATGAAAAAAAATCATTTTTCAAGAAAATAACACTTTTAAGAATTATATCATCCTCAATTCTTAGATGATCAATCCATATTATGGAAGGAAGTACATATAATCACATCAAAAACAAAATTATTCATGCTAAAACAAAAGTATAATAATGAATTTACACCGTCAACCAACCAAGCAAATCAATCTTCATCATCATCCATATTTATTTTAACTACATAGTATAAATGATTTAAAATAGGCAAATATTTATTCCAGGATTGAGGTTGATCTTATGGAACAATTGGAATTGGACTGGAGTTGCTTGAACTTGGGCTGATAGTGATTTAGAGTCACCCTCTCTTTGTTCCCTCGGTGGAACTTTAGCAAATATTGGGGTCAAGTAACATGCTAATTAATTTCACATATGTAGCCTGCTCATCTTTTTGAACATAACATTTATATTCCATCATAACTTCATTATCTGCATTCTCATTATTAGAGGTGAGCAAAAAAACTAAATAACCAATTAAATCAAGAAAATTAAAAAAAATTAAACGGAGAAAAAAAAACAAATTAACTGATTAGAAAATCACAAAACATTTCCGGTTCAGTTCAATTTCAGTTTTCAACATTTGAAACCGATTGAACTGAACCGATCCGGCCCGGTTCAATTAGGCTAGCACTTGAAAAAAAAAAAAAACAAGTATAAATAACATATTTTCTTCTAACCCTAAACTTAAATCAACATTCTCAGCCACCCCCTCTCCCTACTCTCTTTATCTCTCATTTCTCAAATTCGTCTCCTCCTCCTCCATGCTTTACAACTATTAGATTGTTCTAGTCTTCTAGAAAGGAAAGACCTAGATAAGGAACTGAATAAAAAAAAAAGATATCCCAGTTGAATAGGAGGCTAGCATAAGAGTTTCTAAAAAGATAAAAATGCTATGTAGGGATATATTTATTTTTACTCACGGTAATCTATCAACCTATTCATATAAAGATATTGAGCATTTGTTTCATACATAAATATTTATAATCAAATTTAGCTAAAATCTTTAATCATAATTTGATCTTTCATTTTTTTTCCTGCAAATTAACAGCCCTCGATATTAATTTAGGAAATCTTGCTTAGATATTCTAGTGGGTTAGGATCCCATTTAATTTATATAACCTTAAGTAACTTCGAAAATCAAAATAAATTAAATTCAGTGGATAACATAATTTATCAATCACATCTTTATGTGACTTTTAAATTAGTTTGGTGATAACTCTTTGTTTAAATATATCATATATGTTTCACTTTACTGCTGCCTATAATATTATAAATCATATATAACTCATCTAAATCATATTAGTTAAGTAGAACCTAATTTTATAGCATTAAACATATTCAATTAATGGTAACCTTGAGTAGCTCAACAAGTTATCCATTAATAGAACTATGGTTTTATGCATATAAAATTAAAAAACAACAAATCATGTTCTCAACATGTAATTAATATATTATTAAGAGATTTATTATTTTAATTAAGTCTCATTCCATGACATTAATAATATATCATACATAACAATTACATATAAACAAACATATATCTCTAGCATGCAATTTTAATTGGATGATTATAAAAATATCTAAACTAATTCCCTTAAGCCATCAAAGAGGATATTAGGTGATCAAAACCTAGGTGGTTATTGCAAATCTTTATAAGTCATTTGCGAGTAGCATGATTGTAGCCCTTTTTGTTGTTATTTCTTCGTCTTGGATTGCAAAATAATTTTTTTTAATCTAAATTCTTATATTTTTAAATTACATAACATTTATATAAATGTATAAGAAACCTTGAGTTACACTCGAAGAGGTTAAATGAAAAAATAATTTAACAATCTAGAAGAAAATTAGAGAAAAAACATTATATGCAAGCCCTATTTAATATCATAAGCATTCAACCATAAAAACACAATTATATTGGTCTTTAAATATTTGTAACCATCCATCATACTTAAGAACATATTAATATATATAATAAAATACATTGCATGCTTAATTCTAATTTTTGACTTTATATGCAATTTTAAAATAATATTGCTAACACTTAGAAATATTAAATCAAAATTTCGGATTAAAAACTCATTTTATTTTAGACAAACTAATTTTCTAAACATTATTTAATTTAAATTCTAATCCTATTAAGATATTACAAAAACAAAAATTGAATTAAAATTTTTAATTCAATCCTAATCCTATTAGAAAAAATTAGTTTTATAATTAATTTGATTTAGGTTTTAATTTTAAAATATAAAATAAATATTATAAGGAGGGACAGATCCATAATTCTATCCAATATACTTATATTGTGATAAGCAATAAAACACAAGGGTAAATTTGTAAATTACACTTAAAAACTTTACTGTAATAAGTTATTAAGTATAGGGGTATAATTGTAATTATTCCCCTAAATAAAAGATGCCCGGAAGATTCGTATATTTGCCCCTCATCTTCTTCTCAACCACCGCAACTAGTAATGGGCTCCCAGCCCACCGCCGATTGCTGGTCTGGCAACGGCAACAAAGGCTATCGTCACCAACAGTAGCCATCATGCGTGAGGCATCAGCCTCGCGTATGGCTGCACAGCAGTGCCAGTAGCTTCTAGCACTGCTGTGGGAGGCAGCAGCTTGCTGCCTCGCTGCCAGCGGCGTGCTGGCTATACGCGACACACAGCTAGCAACGCCAGCAGTGTTGGCCCCGCCGCTAGTTGCTTTCTCAGCCACTATACGCTTACAAATGATTAAAACGTAGCTAACAGAAAGTACTAACAGATTACAAATGAAGTTAATATACTACAACAATATTGAGTTATCGGTAATTAGTAATTACATCATTGCAACTGTATAAAATGCTCTTGGAACGCTGGACACAACAGCAACTAGTTCATCATGCTGCAATTCAACACTTTTTATGACCTCAACTTTCTCTTCTTTAATTTTACTGCCTAGCTTTTAGATCCTGCACGAAAACAAAAGATATGATTTCCACTAATTGTTTAACGGCTAAGTTCCTCTTGTGAATTAACATATTAATTGCATGTGAGATTAAGAGAAATCTTGATATTTTTCTTGAAATAACCCTTTTCTGTTTTTCAATCTACTTTAACGGGAGTTTTCATTTTTAAATCAATGGATGAAAGAATTAATGAATGGCAACTTATTTTATTCATGCAATGACTCTGTTTTGCTTCATATAGTATAATTATTTTCATACATCTTTTTACTTTTTTTGTACTTTAATATACATCATAAATTATACTAATTAAAAATTGACTAAAGAATGGAGAACTGTTAGACTTGATTGACCCTTTCATAATTTATGTATAACAACTTCAGAAGAAAGAGCGATTGAAAGAATGGGTTTCCTCCTTCATTAAAGAAAGAAAAAAAAAAAAAAAAAAAAAAAAGCTTTCCTCGTCATGTGATTTTGGCAGTATCCACCATAAATGGGTCCAAACTCCAAACAAATCCATAATGTAATCAATAAAAAATAATAACTACTACTTTATTGGTATGAAATTCATTTGTAAGAACTAATAACGTGTAAAATGTCCAAGGGACTGATACTTTTCTAATGATTTCCTCCTCCTCCTTTTTTCTTTCAAATAATTTCAGTTGTCTTTGGCGAGGGAATATAATAGAGGGAGAGAGAGAATAATAATGGAGGTAAAAGAAATACTTCAAAAACATACCAAATTTATTAAGTAGGTCATCCCAGGCAACCTCAATATGTTTGGACGTCCATATAAATTCCCTCATCCTCTTGTTGCACAACCCTTCAACTACCTGAATATTATCATTACAACAACCAGACACATCAAAATATTGTAATAATTATGAAAAAGCTAAAACAACGTAGAAAAATGTTGTAGCTCCGCACATAAAAACACTATTCATATAACAATGTAATAACAATTTTATTTTTTGCATGGTTAATTTATCATTACCAAATTAACTAGAAACAAATAAATTAATTTTTCATCTTAATTACACAGTCAAATGATCAAACTATCCTTAAAAACAAAAAAAATTAGACATGTCATCGAAGAGCATTTTTATATTTTTATAATGGCTTTTTTATTACTTTAATATCAACTAAGGCGTAATTTGATATATACATAAAAAAAAAAAATACACAACAAAACAACTATAATACCCTTAAAACAAAAGGTTTAAAATTGGAGTAAAGAGATATTTTGGTTTTTTTATAATGATTTTGTATTATTATTAAGTCACTTTAAGAATAATTTGATATTTGAATAAATTTTAAAAAAAATACGTGTACTGCAGTAGGAGACTCCTACGCATAAAGTGTTATGTGCGGTGCATTTTAGAGCCAGTTTATTTACGTGGCTGCGACTGTGTTTTAATTAAACGCAATTTACAGCCGTTTAATTAAGGAAAAAAGTAATACACTGTTCATAGATCCCACTTGTTTTTTGCATTGGAAACACAGTTAAAAAAAAAAAGAAGCAAGGATTCCTTGCTTTTCTTGTACTATTCATGTTAATCCCACAAAATAGTGAAAAGTGCAATTCTTTTAACACTGTTCACTTGCACTGCGTGAATTTTTTTTAACACTTTGTGTTAATTTTTTTAATATTTTTTTTAAAAACTAGTTTAGAATGAATTTTATAACTGATAATATTTTATCTAATTTTATTATACGCTAAAAAAATTATAAAAATTATAGTTTTTGTTGGATGTATTTTGTACGTAATGAAATTGTAGATGATTTCATAGAATAATAAAAAATATTTTATATAAAGTATGATTTATTTCATGATGTCATATTAATAGTTAAATCCACAATATTTAAATTAAAAATCATCAATATATATATATATATATATATATATATGTATATTTTAAATTATTTTATAACATCAATTTTAAAAGTATTATTAACCAAACACATTAAACTATTTTTTCTTCAACTTCAATTTCAACTACAGTTTTAACCAAATACTTATTTATAAAATAATCTTTTTTAAACTACAATCACAACAACTATTACTAGGGGTGTTCATGGTCCGGTTCGGTCCGGTTTTAACATAAAAGTTCAACCGAACCAGAAAATACTATTTCTTGTTAATATAACCCGAACCGAACCGAGAACCAGTTCAAACCGAACCGGTTTTGTTCGGTTCGGGTCGGTTTTTTAGCTTTAGAAACCAGAAAAACCGAAATCAATTAAATAAGAGAAAACTTGTACACAGAAGAGAGGGAGAGGGAGAAAGGGAAGGGTAAGGTCACTGGAAAAGAGAAAGGGAGGGGGAGAGCAGGGAAGGGGAGAGCGGGGAAGGGGGAAGGAGAGAGCGGGGAAGGGGGGAGAGAGAGCAAGGAGGGACGGATGTGTGGAGCAAGGAGGGAGGGATGTGTGGAGAATGGGAAAAGGGAAAGGGAAATGGGGAAAAGCTGGAAAGGTCTTGGGAAGGGGGGCGGGAAAGTTTTGGGGAGGGGGGGTAATTTATTATTATTAGGTTTAGTGGGGGGTGGGGTGGGGTAATTTATTATTAGGTTTAGTGTTTCTTTTTATATATTTTTTTAAATTCAATTAAACCGGTTCGGTTTAGTCCGGTTTAATCGGTTTAAGTTTTTTTAAACCGGAACCGAACCGGACCGGGTGGTTTTTTAAAATTTTTAATCGGTTTATTCGGTTTTTTCTATCGGTTCGGTTTTTTTGGTTAATTTTTTTTCGGTTTTTTCGGTTTAATCGGTTGGTCGGTTTTTTTGAACACCCCTAACTATTACAATACCAAATATACTTTTAATATTTAAAAATGCTTTTCTACCTTGGCGTCCCTATTGATGCAGTGGTCGTGCCGTGGGCTAGGTCAGTGCTTTCATTAGTCCGATATATGGGCAGGGCTCAATTGGATATTAATAGGTAAGAGAAAAACATCATTATGCTTCGATCCAAAAAAAAGAAAAAAGTATCATTAGATTATAATTCGATACACGGTGAGGGCCGAGTTGAAAAAAATCAACTAATCATGGGCCCATCAGGATACTAGGGGTATGGAGGGTGGGGGGCATGCGCGCTGGACTTCTCCCATATAATATAAAGTGCCTGAATTTATTGAATCATATATTATATGATGCTCTTGCAAGCGACAAGAAGTTGCTACAGCTCGAGAACAATTCTTGGTCTCTACTTTCTGCGTTAATATTACATGCAACTCAAATCATTATTGGTTAATATGGTTGTTGGAGCAAAGAAGAACTAAACTGGATGCATTGATCTCGATCCATTTAAGAATACCGTGTCGGCAGGCCGACATCCAGTTTTTCTAGGGTAAAGTCACGTAATTCCTGTGCCTCCTTGAATGTAGTGAAATTTATCTCTCGTTCTCACCCAACACTACCACTGTTTTCAATCAACTCACCAGATTATTCTAGTAAAACAATTACGGGCGACGCTAATTATAGTCCACATGCTAATCATTTTCTCTAATCGATTTAAGAGTGTCTAATCGCTGTTTTTAATTTAAGACAAGTTATGATAAATCAAGACACAATTAAGGTAATTACATGCTCCGACCACACTCGTATTATTGCATGTCATAAATGGAAAGGAAGGGCGTATTTTAACATTTTAGACTTGACAGGTAAAAATGTTGAGCAGGGACTTAATTGATAAAATTGGTGGCTAGAGGACTCGGGCAGGGGATATATGTATAGTTAAGAGACGAATCTGAGGTCTGCGTCAGAGAGAAACAGTAATTTGATACCTAACATAGTGATTAGAACCATGGACATAAAACGGGGCTCAACTTGAAGGGTTAGCTCAAGACCTAGACTATCTAAAAACTTGATTGAGTTTTAAATGGTTAAAATTTAGGTGAGGCTTGATTTTTTTTTAATATATTTTTTAATAAATTTTAAAAATATAAATTAATTTGTGAATATTTGGCCTTATTTATGGATTTTTTTTAAAATTTTTTCATATGGAGTAACTATATATATATATATATTATTTATTAATTTTTTTATGTGAAATATTACAACTTCAAATATTTTATTAATTTTTTTTTAGCTGATGCAGGGCAAGCGGTTTGGCTCCTGACTCAGCCTTTTGGCCGGGTAATATCAAATTTAATAAGTATTATTAGGAGAAATAACCTGGGTCAATACCGTAATTGAAAATGGATGGAATAGGTAGTTGCTTAGAGAGGACGCGCAACCAAATAAACAGAACTTTGTTGCTACTACTGTTCCACACTCACTATCTTCGTTTTTCTCTCTATAAGCTTTTTAACCAGCAAACCGAAACCGAAACACAGAGCCACAGTGAGAGAGAGAGATCTAGAGAGAGATAATTTCCTGACAGATTTAGAGAGAGAAACTGGAAATGAGGGAACCAACTGAAACTAACAACGGATCTCCTCCACCTCCACAAGCGTTGCTCGAGAGGCTTAAAGATTATGGCCAGGAAGACGCTTTTGCCCTCTGGGACGAGCTCTCTACTGAAGAGCGAGAACTTCTCTTCAAGGACATCGAGGTCAATTCACCCCTTCTATCTCACTCTATTAGATCTTCCCTCTCTTTTTTCTCGCAGTGTTAATTGAATTTGGATTGTTAATTGCAGAGCTTAGATCTTCCAAGGTTGGATCGGATAATTCGATGTTCGCTTCGATCTCAAGGTCTCCCTCTCTAATCGTGTTGAAACTAATTGATATGAATGTGTAGTTCATAACGTGTGATTTACTGTCTCGTTTCGTTGATTAATTTACAGGGCTACCGGTGGTGGCAATTGAGCCGGTGCCGGAGAATACCGTGTCGACGGTAGAGGAGAGAACAATAGAAGAAAGAGAGAGATGGTGGAAGATGGGATTGAAGGCAATCTCTGATGGCAAGTTGGCTGTTTTGCTATTATCTGGTGGCCAGGTACTATTTGTCTTTTTTTTTTTTCCTTTAGTAATTAGCGCTGAGTTGTTAATTGTCCTTTTCCGTTTATTCTTTTCTTTTTGGTGAATTCTATACTTTTGAATATTGAAAAGTGGTTGTTGTTTGTTGCTTGATGAAATGCATACCTACATCTCTTTTATTAATTTATCCATCACACTTTAAAAGCATAATTATGGCATGATGTGTACTTTTTGGGATGGTTTCCACACGAAGACAATTTGATGATTGGGTGTGTGTGTGTTCAATTAATGATGTAAAAGTAGGGACCAATGAGTGAGCAACCAGTCACTGTTTACTTTATCAAACACTGTTAATTGAATGGGTGTTACATTAGGTTTGCCTGTCTCTCTCTCTCTCTCTCTCTTTCTTTTGGGTGGTATAATGTTGCTTTTATGGATGGAAGCCCACTTTTGACAGTTTGCTTATGGATATGTTTAGATAATAATTTGGAAAGCAAGGGCTGTGATTTGATCTTTAGGATTAATTATTACATATCTAAAAGATGCTTTAGGCAATTATGCACTCTTTTTTCATTAGAATATACTGTATCGTATATCTATTTTATATACTCACAGAGGATTTGTTGGCAGATGTGCCCTTTTTTTAAAATCATATGTACTGGGATCAATTATTGCAGTAGAAAATTATTGAGCATCATTAGATGTGGATGGGAGCATGTTGACATGCCAATTATCTGGAGATAGAACAATGTGCGAATTTAGACATATATCATCCAGTTCCATACCAGTAAAATTTCGTCGGAAACTAGTGGAACAATTACAGTGATGTTCTTCAATTATATATGTATTTATTTATTTTTCTGTTAATGTATTGGGGGCATTTATTTGTGGATCAGCATCTAAATTTTGGGGGACCACAACAGAGAAAGTTTTAACTGCCTCCTTTCATCCCATGATTTATACTAGAGCTCTTTACTATGTTGAATTACAAAAAAATCTGGGATTGATGTATTTTATGCTGGGATTGTTGCAGATAACACATTCTTGTTTGTGGTTGCATGTACACATGATCTTTTATGTTCCGTGTCGTTACTCCTTCGTACTTTTTTAACACTTGTTGCATCATTTCTAGTGTGAGCTTGACAGATTTTTTGGTGTGTTTTTCATAACTGAAATATCCAGGGGACAAGGCTTGGAAGTTCAGATCCAAAAGGATGTTTCAGTGAGTAATTGCCATTTTCTGCAATTGTAGTTTCTTTGCTAATCCTGTCTTGTTTAGTTGGCAATGTTAGCTAGCGATTGGACAAATGGACACATACTCACATTCAAATGCACTCAGTAAATGTCCGAGAGAAAATGAAGTGCATTTAAATATTGGTACTCATTTATTATGTACAATTGTTGAAGCAGAAGAAGATTTAGTGTCCAAGTTGGCTATAAGATAAAAATCGAGTAAAGAATGGCTTGGATAGGTGATTCTGCAACTCAATAATTATAAATTTGATTCTGGAGCATTAGGTTGTAATTTTCTTGACTCTGCAAGTCTGTAAGTTTTCTTTTAAAAAAAAAATCAAATGCATTTTTTTTCAATTAAAGAAATAACAATAATCATTTCCTTGAATTCCTCTTTTTTGCTATATGTACCTAGATAGCTTTAAAGTTAACTCCTCTCTAATGTACAAAGTATGTTAGGATGCCCTATCTGATTTATACTAGTTAGATATATCTGAAACCGAGAGCTTTAGTGATTTGAATATGAAATATATGTCAAAATTTTCCGTAAGTGTTTTTGTTATCACACTTAATATATTTTCTTTTCAGATATTGGACTTCCATCTGGCAAGTCCCTTTTTCAACTTCAAGCTGAGAGAATTTTGTGCGTCCAAAGACTAGCAGCTCAAGCTTCAAGTGAAGGTAAGGTTTCATTCTTAAAGCTCTGAATAGCAAGTCTTCTTTGACACGCTATCCCTAAAATTTATCACGTGCAGGTTCTGGTAGTTCAGTTTCAATACATTGGTACATAATGACCAGCCCGTTCACTGATGAAGCCACAAAATATTTTTTCGAAAATCACAAGTACTTTGGCCTTGAAGCTAATCAGGTATGGAAGCTTCATCTCATCAACCATCTAAAAGTACTCACCAGTTATTTCGTATACTTTTTTGCTTAATTTGAAAGATATTTTGTGGATGCAGGTTACCTTCTTCCAGCAAGGCACCATACCTTGTGTTTCCAAGGATGGTAGATTTATCATGGAGACTCCATTCAAAGTATGGTCTCTTTTTGTAAATGAGCTTAATTAGAGTCTTTAAAGATTTTGTTTATCCAGTGTAGATTATACGGTCCCCTGGATTTTTCCTGGAATTCTTGATCATTTTGATGACTTCTATTAGCCCCAAAATAATGATTTTATCTTCCCATGTCTTTGAAGGGTCTAAATTTATATCTTACTTCAACTTTCAATTGCATGATCTTGATTTTATAAAATCAGGTAGCTAAAGCTCCGGATGGGAATGGAGGAGTATATTCAGGTATCCTTTCAAAATTGAGGGCAACATGCTGGAGACTCCCCCTGCTTTCACATTATGACATTGCAGCTTATTGCTTTGGTTTTATCCTAATTTCTCTGCAGCACTGAAATATTCAAAATTATTAGAAGATATGGCCTCAAGAGGGATCAAGTATGTGGACTGCTATGGAGTTGACAATGCACTGGTGATTTTTTTTTACAGTGCTTCAATTCTATTAACTTTTATAAATTTTCTTAATTAAAGAAATAGTGATTAGGGTATTGAAAGCAGGTTCGTGTAGCTGATCCAGCTTTTCTGGGATATTTCATTGATAAAGGTGTAGCGGCTGCTGCAAAAGTTGTCCGTAAGGTAGTAATCTTTATCTATATTTTGATTCATTTAAGATCATTAATAAAAATATAAGCTGCTGCTGCAAGAGTTCGGCTCCACAAGCCAACATAGGTCATAAGAATGAAAGACATAAACTGTGGTTGAATATTAATCTAGAAAAGTTAGAAGCTAATCTTCTGTGGATATTTTTGATCAAATGTTGAACTTGGTCTTTTTTCAGTACAACAGAAATTCTCAAAATTAGTGCAGCTTAATAACTACAAGCTATTTGATTACAGGCATACCCCCAAGAAAAGGTTGGTGTTTTCGTAAGGCGTGGTAAAGGTGGACCTCTCACTGTGGTTGAATACAGTGAGCTGGATCAGTCACTTGCTTCTGCAATCAACCAGCAAACTGGACGTCTTCGCTTTTGTTGGAGTAATGTATAGTCTATTTGTATCTTCTTCTTTTAATCTGTTATGTTTGCATAATTCTTATTATTGCACTTCCAGATGAAAAATTCAAATCATTTATTGCTAGAAATTCACGAGTTTCTTGGGCTCAATAACTTTTGATGTTAGACATGAGATTACAATTTCAGCCTTTATTTTCTTCAGTTTTATTCTATTTAATTGGTTTTAATTTCACCATTTTTAACCACTTCAATTATAGTTGCATTAGACTTCTATCGATGATTTTTGGAGTTATGTGAACTGGTTTTCCTATGCTTTAGAAGGTCATAATGTCTTAGTTAGATACGCTAGGTGAGACTTGTCATGTATTCACTTTGAAAATTGCAGTGTGTCATAGACTTCTGTTGAGGTGAGCTATTGAATGTAGTTCCAAAAAGGCTGAGAGAGGGGAGAGAGCAGGAATGAAGTTCCATTCTTTTGCATCAAACTATGTGCTATCTTGTTATCACATTCTCCGAATGTTGTCTTCCTGAAGCTGAACTATTGTGACTTTTGGTTTTCAGGTGTGCTTGCACATGTTTACTTTGGATTTTCTAAATCAAGTGGCAAATGGCCTTGAGAAAGACAGCATGTTAGTGTCTCTTGATTAAATAAAATTTAACTATTACTATCTGATATGTCTATTCTTTCCTGCAATTTAGTTACATGTTTTGGGCTGAACACCACTCCTCTAGCATGATTTTGTTGATTAATGCTCATTTTGGGACCACATAATAGTAAGCAGGTCCACGTAGTTTGCATCTGCAGTTCATATTTGCTGCATCATTGACATACTTTTTAATTTCTATATATATTCTTGTCCGAAATGGAAATTATTTCAGCCCCTTTGCGGTGATATTATATCCTACCTACACCTGTTTGGTCAATGCATACAATCAATATGCTGTATATGATTTTTCATGTTAGAATAATACATGTGATGCTGCTGCTGCAGAACTGAGGTCTAGGTTTCCAATTGAACTTTGCTTTAAAATTTTGAATAAATACCTATTTATTAATTAGTTTGAGGATTTTAATGTGCACATGCATTGTGAATGCAGTTACCATCTAGCTGAGAAAAAAATTCCTTCTATTCATGGTGGTACAATGGGATTGAAACTAGAGCAATTCATATTTGATGCATTCCCATATGCTCCTTCAACCGCCCTTTTTGAGGTGATTTTATTTACAACTCTTGCGTCATCAACCCTTGTTTCTTTTTCTCTCTACACTTTAAAATTGCTATAACCAAAGTGCAGGTACCACGGGAAGAAGAGTTTGCACCTGTAAAAAATGCCAATGGGTCAAATTTTGACACCCCCGAGAGTGCTCGGCTGCTTGTGCTTCGACTACATACTCGCTGGGTAGTTGCTGCAGGCGGCTTTGTAACACATTCAGTGCCTTTATATGCAACTGGTAATTGTATGCTTTATTTTGCTTGCTTAGTCATAGTAACATCGTGGAAAATAAGTGAATGCCTATAATAAACCAATAGGAATATAATAGAGGAAAAGGGAAAGAAGGGAGAGGGGTGGTACTTTAAGAGTTTAAACTGAACATGTTTGTTATTCTGGATAGATCATAGAAGACTCGTAGATCACTTCTTCTTTTAGTGTTAATGGAGGTTAACCAGGAACAAAGGCTCCGACTAGCTTGGTATTATCTTCTTTTGTTTGTGCTAGAGACAAGATTGATTCCTGCTCAATCATTTGGGTTTCCTCTGTTTTTTGCCAGTAGCAGAGGGGCTTTTTTCTAAGAGAAAGGGAGACCTCTCCCATTATGTAGCCTAATCATTACCTAGTAAAAGATGGATTGTGAATTTAAGTATGCCTTTTCAATTTAATAGTTTAAAGTTTAAACTCATACCAAGATGTCCACCTTGTACGGGTTCATTAGGTCTGCTCTGTAGCATTTAGGTCAAGATTGGTCCTGCCCTGTGTAAGTTGTGCTTTGTAGTTTTGAGAACTAAGATCAGCGGGATAAGTGGGAAAGAGCTGTGGTTTGAGAGGTTATGACTTGGTTTAAATCACAGTTCTAGCTTCTAAGAAGCATTCCCAAAGTATAATTAATTGTCAATTTCTCTGCCTACTTGGTGTACAGGTGTGGAGGTATCACCACTTTGCTCTTACGCCGGAGAAAATCTAGAAGCCATATGCCGGGGAAGAACATTTCATGCACCTTGTGAGATAACATTCTAGTTGAATTTAAGTATTCTTAATTTGTGCGGCTCCCATTGGAATGAGGTTATGCATCCCATGCATGTGTTGTTATGATAGATTAGCGAGAGAGATAAAGTTGTGAGAGTTTCCAGGTTTTGTTATATCATATGGGCATTATCATGTCAGTAATTTGTTATATCATTGGAATGGTGCAATTTTATTAATGTATATCATCCACATTATTGTTTGAGCAATGGTTTTTTTTGTTTTGTGAGCGTTGATCCCTTTTGAAGTTCGGCTAATGGTTATTACCCGTATCTGCCAGCGTAAATCGAGCTTTCTGTTATATACTGTTTTTCTGTTTTTCACAGCCAAAATAATGGATGCTTAGATGCCTGTAGCTTATGTGCCCCTCCCCCGTCAATTAAAAAACGTAGACATCAGAGAAATTAAGCATTCCCCTCTATTTTTTTTTTTTTAATTATAATATAGAATAGAGTCACCTGCAGGCCACGGCAGCCTAGAATCAAGGCCCAAGCAAGCATGCATAGCAGCAATTGATAAAGCACTCATCTCCTCAGGGCCAACGCTGCCTGACTCTCAGGCTGACTCTCAGGATTGAAGTAAGGTTGTTAATTTTATTTTATTCTATTTGAAATAATTAAAATATTCTATATCAATTTAAAAAATAAAACAAAACAAAATAAATTTTATTTCATTTTAAATCTCGGTCTGTTTCGGATTTTTCAGTTAAATTTCACTCGAAATATTCCGGTTTCATTGTACATGTTCTGTTCCGCTTTTGAAAAGCCACTGAATTTTGCTTAATTTCATTAATTAAACCACTCGATTATAAAAAGTTTTTTTATATTACTATTATCAATACCAATGGTATTAATAATAATATTAAAAATTATTATTACTATTTTCATTAACAATGATATTAATTTTTTAAAATTAGATTTATCATTAATATATATAGTTTATATTCATGTTGTTTTTTTTCATGTTTATACTTTGTAGGAATTTGAGCAAAAAAAAAGGATGCTTTAGATTCCATTAGCCACTTCATAACGTTGACCTAACTTTATATTTAAAATATTTTACTTTCATAATATTTTGATATTTTGTTTAAGTTGAATTACTTTAAGTTAAAGTTAAAGATCTATTTAATCTTAACTATTTAGAAATATTTTAAATTTTGAAATTATATTTGTTTGATATTGTGTTTTGTATTGCATAATTTATAATTAATTTATCTTGAATTTGAATTATTTTTATTGAATATATATATATGAACAGTATAACTTCGAAACGGCACGTCGAAACACTTCGAAACTAAAATATTTCATTCCAATTGAAAAAATAAAATATCTATCAAAACGAAATTAGAATTGACAACCTTGGATTAAAGAGATTGTACCTGCATTTTACGCAGCCTAGATCTAGAGAGTACAGAATGCATATTATGCCGTAGTTGCTCCCTGCTAGCATCACAAAATGACTTGCAACATGAAGCAGATCAGGCCAGGTTCTAAAAGAGAAAGGGACCTTCGAGCTCTACCACTGCTTCTGCTGAGAAAACCTCATGAGCGACACACCAATCATACTCTCTTTAGATTCTGTCAAGCTCCCAATGAAATTCTGAACATGAGATTACTAGAATGCCTTGTGCAATTAGACCATAGGTCTCAACAACAGATTCTTGTTAGGACAGCAGTTGCATGGACCGACTCTTCTTTTCCCATACATGCAACTCAACATGGATGTTAGACATCAGAAAACTTTCAAAGAAAGATGATTCTCTCTCCAAGCAGCTAGTAAGGCTTCCAAAAAACCAGGGTTAACAAGTCCATCCACGAGTTTATATAGCATACAGAATAAGCAGAGATCGGACTTGAGAATCACTTGATCAGGAAGAAAATTGCCTTGTACATTTATTAACACAAGTCAAGTCATCTGACATGTTACATGGTATACACTTCTTATCTGAGGAAACATGTCCTAGAAAAGGCTCTGCTTGAAGGAATCTACGAATTATTGCTTTGAAGGAAGCTACAGATAGCATCATGGCTGAAAGAAATGATTCCATGCATTAGTAACGAAGCTGCAATAACAATTTGCACGGAGAAAAGGATTGCCAGGCATTTCAACGATAGGGCAAAACCCCAATCAGAGGCTCCATGCCAGCCAATTGATGCTGTAAGAATTTGTATACAGATTCAGTTGTCATGGCAGCTACTCTAACAATAACACCTATTCCCTGCAGCAACAGAAAACCAGAGGCTACTTTGTTACATTCATATCTACAGGGCATAACAAGCAACGGTCAATTTGCGGCACGCTTTCAATGTCAGAGAGAATGAGATAAGAATGACTGTTATATCACCATATCAATTGTATCATGGCAGAAAGAAAAAAATAACATACCTTTGGACCAAAGACACTGCAAGATGCAATAAATGATGGTTTGGTGAAATGCCTAGAATTTGATTGTGCGCGGCCACTTAAGCCAGTGAAAGGAATGTGCAATTGCTCAGACATCATCCTTTTCACATTTTCTTGAACTTCACTTTGAATATGCTTCAGCTTTGGCCTACAAGAAAGAAATAACTAGGTCATAAACCATCAGCTCATCAATCACCAAACTACATAATGAAGTATCTACCCCAAGAGTATGATCATTGCAATAACTTGGTATCCTCTCATGCGTTCAGTGATAGGAGAAATGCTTTGTTGCTCCAACAATACCTGTAATAGAATGGTAGGCCAATTCAAGCAATAACTCACATGATTGAGTATGAAATGTGACCTCAACAAAGGTGAAAAATGATACCAAACACTAATGAATGGAGGATATCTTTTGAATTATGCTAAATGACGAGACAATTCCTGCTATTTGTTGGAAGAACTGGAGAAAAAAAGTGGGAAAACAAAAAAATATACAACAAAAGAAAAGAAGGAAAAAACAGTCACAAAGTTAGAACATAAGCAACTTAAGTTGTTAGGTGAGATGATTCTTTGATAAAAAAAAATATTGGCAAGGAAGAAAGCTAAAAGAAATAAACTAACTAATAAAAAAAAGTTGGAGCAGCCTTGGACATTTAAAGTAAAACAGAAATAAAATGACCATGCAAAAAGATACATATAGTGGGAAAAACAATGGCATCTAAAAAAACAGTATTTCTATTGATGAACAAGGACAATCCCAATCTGTAATATAGAGATGCAGAAAGAACATTACAGTATCTAGAAATAAGGGCTGATTATCATCCAAGAATATGTTGTTGGTGCTCTTATAGAGATCAAAATCCCATTTCTCTCCGCTTTCATGACGCCCACTGGTAAACCAATCAACAATTACCAAATTGGAGTCCAGAAGCACTTTGAATACTTGTTTTTGAGAGTATCTTGCAGTTGAAAAACAGGTCACTGGATCTGGAAGGATAGCCAAAAGAGCATCGCTGCCAACTGTTACCTACTGCATGGCATGAAATAGCCACTATCACTTGAAAAGACCATCAATATAAATATATTGTGGAGTTTCTTGTGAACTTTCTCGCCTTACTCAACAAACAATTCTTGTGCTTCGAATTAAAAAAAAAAAAACGATAAATTACTAACTTGCAGCCAATTTATTCCACGAACAACTAGAGGTTCAGAAAAAATATAAATATTGGGACATGTTTTCAAGTGGAAAAAACACAGTATAATCAACAAAGCATCGCTGAGAGCATAATGTGAATATCATAAGATTTTCTATTACATGTTGTAATTACCATAAGCTTTGAAGATAACAATGCATTTTGGTCAAGATAATTAATTCAGCTTTTGAAAGATCGTTACCTCCAGGAATTGTGCAGAACATTTGGATCCCACAGACTTGTAGACCTATTATTCAAATAAGTTCTAAAGGAATAAACATTAATGTATTGGATTAAGCAAAAATTAGAGATACAATATCAAGGATTAAAAGAAAAGTCACATTTATCAATGGAAAAAAAAAACCTAAGGAAATCAATTAACCTTAGTGGAAGCTTGAGTTGTGAAGACAGTGGTGCATCCATCTCCAATTTCAAATTCACATGATATAGAGTCCCCCTGCACCCAAAAGAGAGTACAGAAATAAACAAATTAAAAGGCCAAAATAACACACACACACACACATATCGAAAACAGGACAAGGGCAACAGCAGTAATCAAGCAAAGATCGAAGAAGAAGAGATGGAGGAGCATTAGCATACAGAAACGATGCCACCGCCATAAGTGAGGGAGTAAATCCAAACGGAATCAGTTTTACAAGGACCCGCCTAACAAGAAAAGCAATAACATTCAGGAGGATAGTCTTAGATTGCTGATATGATCATAATAGATAAGAGTAGCAAACGAGAAGAGAGGAGGTTAGTTGGTTACCTTAGAGGGAACGATGAATTTGAGAGGATACTTAGAGAAGCATCTTGTCACTGTTGATTTCCCTCCTACTTTTTCCACTACTACCTTCCCTGTTCTTTCCATCTCTCTCTCTCTCTCTGCAAAAAGTCAGCGCTTCACTCAGTAACAAGTCCGGGTCACGACTCACGAGTGGGCGCCAGTCGCTTCTTTTTTCTTTTTTTCATATTTTTGACAAAATTAAATCTCTTAATAGAAATTTGGAGAAATGGCTAAGCTTATAAGATTAATATTCTATCTATTTTTATATCTTTAATTGAGACAATTAACAAAGAAATAAAAATAAAATGAACATTCACGGTAAAAATAGCGATGTCGTTGTTTGTTTCAACTTCTAGTTTTTTTTTTTTTTTACTTTACTTGTGTCTTTACCAATATGTTTATCTTTTTTTCCTTATATTTTTATCTAAAAATTACTAGAGTTTTCTCTTATTAATTATTTTTTTTATCTATTTTTCTATGTACTTTATAATAACCCAACTCTCAATACCCACACACACGAGTTTCTTTTAATATCACTAAATCTCATGGTTAACATGTTAACCTTTTGAGTCACATATTAATATTTATATATTTTTATGATAACAATTAAGTAAAAGTTGAGTGATGATATGCATAATTGAAATTAAGTTTAAATAGATTTTTATGAAGATCATTAACAAGCATAGAGAATTAAATAAAAAAAATAAATCAATAAGTTCAAGATATAAAGCAAATGAAAACTTAGTTTTTAAGGTTTATTTTAATGCTTATTATATAAATCTTTATATCTTACTTGATAACACAAATTAAAATGAATTCACACACTTCACATTGCATGCATTATATGATTGATATGTTTATAACCGGTTTAAGATTTACCATGCTTAAAACTGTTTAAACTAGATTTTACGTTGAACTGGTCGATTGCTTGGCCGTATCAAATGAATCGACTGACCACTTATTTATTAGGGATTAATACAAGAGAATCTGCATGAATTAGTTGACCATTTGACTTGATCAATGTAAACTAGTTGACCATTTTAGTTATTAGACGAACAATAATAGCTATAAAATGACTAAATTATATATATATATATATATATATATATATATATATATATATATTGTCTAATTAAAGAATTGAAAATAGAATTTAAATATATATTATATACAAGCTATTTTTAAGAGCAAAAACAACTTCAAATCATCAATCATAAATCATACTTATATTTGTCCATTAAAACCTTCATATTCTTGTCCAAAAATATAAATTCTCACTCACTACACTTAAATACCTTCATACATTGTAAGTGCTATTGAGTGAGCTATAGATATATAAGTTTCAATTATATTATTTACTCTTTGAAAGAGTATTGTTACATTTCAAACAATTATAATCCTTCAAAAGTTTAAGTAAAAAAACTCTTTATCATTAGTGAGGTATTTCATCAAAATAAAAAATCTTGAAAATGGTATTTCTTCAAGTGGTGAAAAGGATTCATAAAAAACATTGTAATATTTGGCTTAAATTAGTAAAGAAAACAATACTCAAGATCAATTTGGTACTTAAGATGTAGATGTAGGCTTATCGAATCATATTAAAAACCGAGTTTGCAATTTGTATCCTTATATTCTTTACTTTAAGTACTTCAATTACATTGTTGGTCAATTATGTTTAATTGAATTAATTACAATAGTTATTATTATTAGTGAAACATCTAATTCACCTTTGTAGATATTATTGGTATCAGAGCGTAGTTTTCATTTACATAAATTTGCTTAGACTTTGAATAGAATAACATCCACTAGTTTTAATGTTCAAAATAAAGGATTATCAACTTTTAGGTACTTTTCTTTGATGGTAATGATTATACCTATTGGAAAGCTATGATGATTATAGATATTCAGTTTATTCATTATGATTTGGCTATTTATTGAAAATGAACCTCACAAGCCTACTAAGATTAAAAATGATATAATAATTCCTAAAGCCAGAAGTGATTATACCGATGGTGAAAAAAAATGTTATTTATAGATGCTAAAATTATAAATACTTTGTATTATGTATTAAGTAGAATTGAATTCAATAGGATCACATCACACATGAATGTTGGATATATATATATGACATGCATTATAGATAACACATAAAATAATGAATCAAGTAAAGGAATTAAAAAATTGCATGTTAGTGTATTGATTTGAGTTATTTAAAATGATTTCAAATAAATCTATAACTAGTATGTTTACTAGAATAACAACTATTACTAATAATTTGGATGATCTTGGTAGGAGTTATACTAATTTCGATATCATGAGCAAAAGTCTTAGATCCTTGCCAAAGACTTAAGAAGCAAAAGTGATGAAATTCTGAGAAGCTAAGGACCTCAATAAACTTTCATTGAAAGAACTCATCAGATCACTTATGACTCATGAAATTATAATGGAAAAGCAAGAACTAGAAGAGAAACCAAAAAAGAATTTTGGCATTCAAAATTATAGGGGTGATCATTTTCGGTTCAGTTTGGTTTTTATCAAAAAAAAGTAACCAAACTAAAATTTTTTTTGAAAAAAAAACGAAACCAGTTCAAACCGACCGGTTTCGGTTTGATTTTTTAGGACAGAACCGATTCAAACCGGTTTGGCTAGGTTTTTTGGTTTGGATTCAGTTCGGTTCGGTTTTTTTGTTTTAGATTTATAAAACCAAAACCGAACCGAACCGGTCGGTTTTTTTAAAATTTTAATTGGTTTAATCGGTTTTTTTCATGGTTTGGTTTTTTTGATTTTTTTTATTTTCTCGATTTAATCGGTTTTTTAATTTTTTTGCTCACTCCTATAAAATCATGCATTATGTTGATAGTGATGATGGGATGATGATGATGATGATAAAGTGGATAGAGACATTGTACTTGTCATAAGATAATTCTAAAATTTTCTAAGAAAGAAGTAAGAGAACAAAAGGTTTTCAAACTTCAACAAGGATGGAAATAAGAAAAAATATAGTAAGGAAGCATTTAAATATTACAAGTGCAACAAGATAGGACATATAAAGATTGATTGTTCTCTCCTTCAAAATAAGAAGAAGAACCTTCATCATAAACGAGCAATAAGAGCAATATGAAATAATGACTTGGACTCTAGCTCAAGTGATGATAAAAAGCATGTTGTAAACATTTGTTTTATAGCAATTGAAAGCGATAATAAGGTAATGTTTTTGGATGATAAATCTGACCTATTTTATAATGAATTGCATGATTTATTTAAGATTTTGTATAATAAATATAAGAAATTAGCTTTCAAAAAAAAAATATGCATATTTACTTGCTGAGAAAGATACTTTAAAAAATGAAGCTTGCGGAGAACCAAACCACTGAAAGGTCTGGGACCTTGTGCATTTATTTATTCGATACACTTCTCAAGATGATGCCTTCCTTGCCCTGGGAAACATGGACCATAGGGTTTGGGCCCAACACATTGCACTTGTCTTTTTAAGAACCTCCAAGCTGGAAAGCTCATGCTGCTGTAATTCTTTATCATCAGACACTAAGCATGAAAATGGACCGTCGTATTTGCTTAATAAATGCTCATTAAAGTATATGATAAAGAGAACAATAGAAAAGCCTCGAAGCGAAGCAAGGCGGTAGCGGGTACCAGTGGCCGAGAGACAAAATTCCTACCAAAAAACTGAAAAAGTAATAGCCAACCCTTTCAAAAATCATGCTTCTTTTTCTTTTTCTTTTTTCTTTTGAGTAAAGGAATATTCTTTCGCGAACCCACCCGTCGTCTCAAAATGTCGTTAACCAATCGAATAAAATTAAAATAATAGAGCTAAAGAAGGAGGAGTTATGTCAAGGAAGACAGCGAGAGATTCTGTGTGCGCTGCGCTTAGTTTCTGTTCTGTTCTAAGCACCTCTAAAAAATAAATTGTTTCCTTCTTTCCTTTACGAGAGAGAAGGCAAGGATAATCCCCGTTTAAAGAAGAAGGAGAAGGAGAAGGAGAAAAATGGAGGAAGATAAGGCAAAGAAGAGCTCGAGGACCGTAGAGGCAGCAGCAGAGGAGGAGAAGGAGAGGCCAGTTCGAGTATATGCAGACGGCATCTACGATCTCTTCCACTTTGGCCATGCCCGTTCTCTCGAGCAAGCCAAGAAACTGTATCTAAATTAATTAATTAATTATTATCACTCTCACAATCTCTCTCTTCTGTTTTAATTGAATTCAATTATTATTTTCTGTTTCAATTTAATTATTCCCCCCTCAAAATAAAAGTAATTAGAAATAACTGGATAGGTTTCCGAATACGTATTTGGTGGTTGGATGCTGCAATGATGAGATGACTCACAGATATAAGGGTAAAACTGTGATGACTGATCAAGAACGCTACGAGTCTCTTCGCCATTGCAGGTACCTTAGCTTTTTATTCATCTTTTCAATTTTTGTTCTCTATTTCTTTTATTTCAAACAGGATTAAAATTCCGATGCATAACAAATCACCGTAATTCTTTTTTAAAAGGGTAGGTTCATGATTAAAGAACCTGATTTTTGGGTTTTGAATGACAACCATCAAGGATGATCACTTTGCTGTAGTAGACATGCTTGCAATGCACCAGAGGCAGTGCCAAGTGATTGGAAAGGCAGTGCCAAGTGATTGCAATGTGTTCGTTCCTCCAATATATTGTCAGTCTTATCTTCTTAAATACTGCAGCCTAAACAAAGGCCTTCACCTTACAGGGTAGGAGCCAATATAACGATCCAAACCCTTCCCTTTCCTTTCAAGGAAATCTTACTGAATCAAATATTTTAATTAAGATCCTTTTCTTTTCTTTTTTGTAAATAAAAAGAACCAATAACATCTATCCTCTTATTTAAATATCAAAAGAAATGAAATTTCCATAAAAGCTTTCCTTATCTGTGAGGTGTAGGAATTAGAATGATAAAACTGTGAAGAACTTTAACTGCCTCGTGTAAAATTTAAGCCATGAGCGTGGATTGCTGGCGTCAATTATTTTTCCTCAAACTGAATTGCATCGACTGCACACAAGATAACATACACATCGAAAAATTCTTCCCTTTGAAGAGTGCGGGGTTTTATCTGTTTGGTATTTCTGGTAGCAGATTGGATAATTATTAATAATACAAAAAAAACTAAGTGATCAGGTTACTTCCTCACATTTTATTTTCACGGTTTTAATTTGCTGCACTTGTTTCATACTGGGAGCTTGTCTGTTGGCAAAACTTAGTTTTTTTTGTCTTAGATATTAAATTTGAACAAGTAAATTATATTTAGGGATTACGGTGCATGTAGCATTGATTGACAATAAATTTTGCAGGTGGGTTGACGAAGTTATCCCTGATGCGCCATGGGTTATCACACAAGAGTTTCTCGACAAGCATAGGATCGACTATGTGGCTCATGACTCTCTTCCGTAAGGTTAATCAGTCCAAATGGACTCATCTGCATGTCATTCCAACAATTAAAAAAGATTCATGGAAACTGCATGCTTGTGTTTTGTGGGTCTCACTTCAGCTATTTGAAGAATAAAAAAATCATTGCTGAATTAGATAATATTTTGACTTTTAGTTGAATGATTTGTGAACCTGCATGGAAACTAAAATGATCTTCTATATTTGTCTTTTGTACGAGCAAGTGCTGTGTTTGATGCCTTTCTACTACTTTTTTTTTTGGGTGCAAAACATGTTCAAGACCTGCTTCTAATTAATTTACTGGCCATATTTGCAGTGGTTGCTAATTTGTATTCCTTCCATTTACCATCTAAGTTACAATAAGTATATTGTTGATTCTGTTACAACAAATTGTTGTCCATTTAACTTCACTATGTTCTTTACTACTTAATTTTTTCTTGTTTTTGCTCATTTGACATCTTGTTATTGGCAGTACTTCAATTTGGCATCCCACGCCATAATATATGCTTTCATGTGTAGATGAATTAAAATCTCATCACCTATGTGTTTTTGCCTCCGTATTGCTCTTCCTTGAATTTTGAAGTTCCCCACACTTTTTAATATGTTAATTGTTTTCTGTTTGCCCTAAAATTGTAGTTATGCTGATGCAAGTGGGGCCGGAAAGGATGTCTATGAATTTGTAAGTTTGGTGATAACTGAGTTTTGTTTTTCTCAAGCGCTGGCTCACCTTGACTTGATAAAACCTTTCAATAAATGGTTATGAGAATAAAAATCTGCAATTCTATTCTATGTGGCTTGTCATTCCTATCTGGCTCCCTCTGTTACTTTATAGCTTATAGCTTCTCTTCCATCACCATGACTGATTCTTTTGTGTGCTAGACCTAATATTTTTTAAGCTCTTGATGCCATATCACCACTGCTACCTGTATTTTCCCACAGCCATGATGACCCTCTTTGCTCTCATATCCTCACACATAACAGGGAAATATGCCTAAATTTGTTGGTTGGTTGATTGTTGTGAGGCATATGATTATTAGTTTCATAAACTTTGGCATTACTTGCCTCAGTAAAGGCCAGTCCATTGTTTTTTCTTAGTTCTCTTGATTGAACCGTCTCATACATATGAAACCTTTTCACAAATGGCAATGGGAAAAAAAAATTCCACTATTCTCCTTCAAAATCTATCCCTACCCGTAAAATGTTGCTATCAGGGTGGTACCTTTTACATCACTCAAACCATTGCTTCTTGACCTGTATCCTCGTTCAATTTCCTCTGTCACCATTACAAGGCTTTTCTTGAATGTTCATGACCAAAAAATTTGCTAATTTTCTGTTCATTGCTACCGTAGTTTCTCATGGTTTTGATGACTTTTCATGTGCAGCGAACTCAATAGGCAAAACATGATATACTCTAATGATTGACATAATGTTTTTGGATCTGGCAAACCATGATTACTTAATAGACTCATCACTATCACAACAAAGTACTATTGGTTTCACTAGAATCCATTTCTGCAAAAATGTTCATACAGGTCAAGTCTGTTGGGAGATTTAAGGAAACAAAGCGGACTGATGGGATCTCCACTTCTGATATTATAATGAGGATTGTTAAAGATTATAATGAGTATGTGATGCGTAATTTGGCACGTGGATATACAAGAAAAGATTTGGGTGTCAGCTATGTGAAGGTTCACTCTATTTGCAATTCTCTTTTCTGAGTTCTGGCCATTGTGTTCTTTCCATGGAATTGATGTGTTTCATTCCCTATCCTCTTCCACTAGGAGAAGCGGCTGAGAGTTAACATGGGGCTTAAAAAGTTGCGTGAGAAAGTGAAGAAACAGCAAGAGATAGTCGGGGAAAAGGTATGTAAATTGCTTTCAAAGTTGCTAATACTTAGTTGTGAGCTTGCATGGCATGCGTGTTAACAATTTGTAGCATGTGATATTTTGCGCTTCTTTGTTGGAAGGATAGGTACAACCTTGATAAACTAAGACTATTTTTCCTGCCATGAATGCACCATGCCATGTTGTTCTCCCTTCCCTTGTTGTGGATAGATGTAAATGTGTGCAGAACAATAAAAAAAATCTAAATATTGTTTAGCACATGTGCTGAAGAGTGGAAGCATTATAAGACAATAATTTTAGAAGATAACCCGAAATCAATTATATGCATTACTACCACTTGGCAGATGTCCCATTATAATTGGAATGATATATTCTGCTCTGATGCTGCAGATACAAGTAGTTGCTAAAACTGCCGGTGTGCATCGGAATGAGTGGGTGGAGAATGCTGATAGATTGGTTGCTGGATTTCTTGAAATGTTCGAAGAACGTTGTCATAAAATGGTCAGTCTTCCTTCCTGGCCTGAACTAAGTGGGTGGTAGTCTGTATGTCCATGTATAATCTCTCTTTCTATGCTCATGCCACGTTTGGTGTGCATTTCTATCAGGGAACAGCTATCAGAGAGCGAATTCAAGAGAAACTGACAAAGCGGCAGTTGATAGGTCTTATGTATGATAGATACGATGGTGATAGTGATGAGTACTACTACGATGATGACTCTGGAGAAGAATACAGTGACTAGGACAAATTAAGAGCTTCTTTGTTTATTTTACTACTATTGATGGGCATTGATACTTAGTTTTGGTGTTTTTGAAGAAGTAGGTAGACGATTTCAGCTTTGGGAGATGAAACATTGTGTGCAAAATGCGTGCAGTCCAGTATTTGAGCTGGACCCTCCGTGTTAAACAAGGGTGCATTTAATATCATTGTGGTTTATAGTTCTCTCTTTAAACACGACACCCTTGTCTTCCTTTTTATTTTTCCAAAGCATCAAAATCTCGAACTTGATTTTGCGTCTAAATGATAAAAAACATGGTTTTGAAACTAAAATGATGTTTTGTTTTTCATGTTATAAATACCCGTCTATCAACAGACTATGGAGGAACTGTGAGCATAGCTGCCCCAGCCGCAGCTGCTCTAGCAACACCTCATTCAGATTTTGAGGTATGTTATTGATAGTGGTTGGTTGTTTTTTAAATAAATTTTCGTGTTAAAATATATGTTAATGTTATTTTTTTATTTTTTAAAAATTATTTTTAATATTAATATAAAAAATAATTTAAAAATATTAAAAATATATTAATTTAAATTAATAAAAAAAGTTAAATTTTTTTTAAAAATACTTTTAAACGCAGAAATAAACATCCCTTACTTTCTTGAAATGTCTAAGCATTAAGAACATCATCAACATGAATTGCACTGTTGGTCAATTGAAGCCAAGAAAGGCAGTGCCAGTGGTAACCTGCCCCTCAATGTTTCAAATGCTGTGCATTTTCACCACATCCACAGAATCGTTTCATTCAAATTAGCAAGTGGAACAGAATGCGAGCAAAGTAGGTGGTGGAGATGGATTCCTTACACGTGCAACAACAAAATGATACTGCATCAACACTCCACTAGACAAACAGAAGAAAAACAATCTGGTCCTTGTTGCCCTCTGCTGCTATTAGTGCTTGCTTTGTATTGTTCTATAGGCGTTGGTATCATAATATCGAAAGGCATCGCAATTGCACGTCCTTCACACATAGAAGGTGGAGGTAGTCTTCTTGGTATCCTTTTCTGCAACAAATTGTCCATCCCAACTTCGAGATTGCATTTTCCTCCTTAAAATAATGAGTTTCAAATTTGACTCATTTGGGAAATGATGCACTTCGTTTGCTAATAGACAGAAATGTGTGTGCGTGTGAAATTGAAAGGATGGGATATAGCGGATAAACATCTAATAAAGTTAAACAAATTAAGCACATCCTTGTTTGATGGCCATCATTTATATATTCTTAAAAATAAATAAATAAAAATCAAAGTTTTTTCAGGTTTTTTTGTTATCGATTTCTTTTCATTGAAAAGGAGTGTTGTTACGAGGCCACAAGGTTGATACGCGAACATCATAGAAACAACATTAGTTAATTTCCTGCTTGATTTAATATACTCGCTGCAAAAAAGGATAATCCAAGAAACCAGGCTAGGGCTAGCTAGCTAGCTAATTAAGAAGACAAGGGAAGCGGAGAAACATACATATACATATATATATATATATATATATATATATATATATATATATATATCAAATAAAAACACTTGCTCATTTCTTATTTGATTAGGCAGTGACTATCCGCTCTAGAGAAGGCACTGATTCATTGGACTTGAGCCTATGACGACAAGTAGGGCATGAGGAGTGAGAGAGCAGCCACTTGTCAATGCAATCGGGATGAAACCTATGGTTGCATTTAGGCAAGACCCGTATTTTATCACCGTCGGTGAAGTCCGCTAGGCAAATGGCACAACCTGAAGCTGACGACGGTGAACCTTGATGTGCATAAGTTGAAGTTGGCAAAGCTACCATTTCTTTCTTCTTTAAGCCAGAGTTCCGTCTACGAGAAGATATCCACTCTGCTGGTTCAGTTACTGCTCGTCTTGTGCACTGAAATACACATTGTAACATGGAATTGAGGCCCAAAGCACAAACCAAGGCACATATCATTGCAGCAACAATGACCATTACATTGAAATCCATGGTTGGTTCCTGGGATTGATCTTGACGTGGAGGGGTGCTCATGGTGGGACTGAGTGTGGGAGATGGTGAAGTTTGAGCCATGAAGAAGGGAATGATAAGCTGGGGAATCGAAAGGCAAGTATGGGGGATCGAAAGGGAGAAGGTAGAGAGGAGAAGGGCACACAGCAGGCTGTACATAACATACCAGGGAAGGAACAAGAGGCCTCAGTGGATGGTTGTATTGAGATGATTGGTGAACTGTGGACTTGCGTTGTGCTTACTTGATAATCCACTGTCTTCCTTGCTTTTTGTAAATGCGCTTTCCCAGAAAGAAAAAGCATCTCTCCCTCACAAAGATTTTGCCCGATTCCTATTGGTTACTGTCAGCAAGTTGCAGCACACAACAAGTCTTGGAAAAAGTAGACAAGACTAATTCTCAGTAGGATCTTCACTAGGATAGATCAGTAGAAGCCAGCAAGCTTTTGCTTTAGATGTTCTAGTGGCTGTCTTCGTTCTTTGAAAAAATTCAATACAAGTTGTTGAAATTTGATGGGGGAAAAAACAGATTCTTTTATATCTATGATTCTTAGAACTTTATTAAAAAAATTTAAATTTATTATTTTTTACAGCGTCTGTATATTATAAAAACAACTGCTAATAGTTCCTATTGAATAAATAAATAAAAAGGAAAATACTACAAGAGCCACCAAAATGCCAAAAAAACCACCCAATCTTTTATATATATATTACATTTTTTTTAATTTCTCTGTTGTTATTTTACTATTTGAATGTGAGAATTTTTAATTGTTTTATCAAGCATTTTTATAAGATTCCATCAAATAAATATTGACGTGACCGTTAAATTAACATTAAACATAATGGAAAACATTTATAACAATTTTATCTTTCTTTCATTGGGTTATATTAGGGTTATTTTCTTGATATTAAATTGTAGCCTGAAATGAATTACTATGTCCAAAATGTACTTCAAAATAAATATTAATTTGATGGATTTACAATATCATCACGGAAATCAAATTCCGTTACATGCTAACCAATTCAACTGTTCATATCGAATATCTTTCGTCAATGGATATAAATTGCATACAAAAAAAGCAACGAAAAAACGTGAGGTCAATTTTTATAAACTAAATTGTGGATAATTAATGTTTCCTTGATGCCACAGAAAAATATATAGATACTAATAGCATATATAGTATCTACCCTATAACATTGTTGTTTTCTATAGGACACTGCTAGCTAGGTGACATTTCCTACGGGTAAATTTGTTTTTTTAGATGTTTTCATATATATATATATATATATATATATATATATAATCCTTTTTATCTTATGAAACTATTTGACAAAAAAATATTATTTTAGTGGTTGAAATCGACACCAACAACAACTTTTTCTGTCTATACTGCAACTCAACGACTCCTTTTCTCTCCTCGAATCAAAGAAGGATCGAAAAATAACAAAAATAAAGTTCAATACCAAGATTGTTTACTTTTATGCATGCCACCCTTAATGTATGAAAATTACAAAGACCGGTAACTTAATATCTCAAAAAAATAAGGAATGAAAATGAACTTTCATAACAAACTTTAAACACACCCCTTATTTTTCCCATCTTTTTTACTTTAGTCTCTTATTTTTCAATTCAACTCTCTTTTTTTAAAAAAAAATATGCAATTGATTGCTAATTTGAACTCAAAATGGCTAAATCATGCAAATAAAAGAGTGAGGATCAAATTAAATTTTTTTAAAAAAAAATACTATTTTAATCCATAATGTTTTGTGAGAGAGTGAATAATAAACAAAAAAACCTAATCTTTTTTAGTATGTTGTATAATAATTTAAGTTTTAGCCTTTATTTTTTTACGACATGTTGAGATAACATATATGGGTTTTGTTCCAATTTTTTTTCAAATTTTATTTTATCAGTTTTGTCCCTTTAAAATAATCATTACATGTTACTTTCATCATAAAAACCAATCATCTCCTAAGTTCAAGAAATTTTCACAAAGTTTAGTGGAAAAAAGCTCTTTATAACATATTTGTTTTTACGGTCTTAAAAACACATTTAAAAAATAATAATTTTAATTTTAATGTTTTGCTTTAAATTAATTTTTTTTGATGTTTTTAAATTATTTAGATGTGTTAATATCAAAGATGAATTTTAAAAAATAAAAAAAAATATTATTTCAATATATTTTTAAGTAAAAATTATTTTAAAAAATAATTATTATCATAATATTAAATTAAATGAAAATAAACAAACCATTCACAAGTCAACCGCTTACATTTTTCGCTTGGTTAATTGAGTCAATTACAGTGTAGGCTTGCAAGAGGAATAGAACTCAGCCCAAGAAATATAATAATTATTTATATATTAATTTAAAAAAACTAAAGGTGAAGGAGAATTCATATTATTATTCATTGCAATAGTGATTTGATAAAATTGCTCATGGTTCAAAAAAAAACTTTAAACAGAGTATTGGGGTAAAGTGGTTTTTTTATCATAACACAATTATTTTTTACAAATGATATGAGGCTAGATTGGTTATTTTGTGCATAGTAAAAATATGAATTTAATCCTAGAGTAAAAAATGTATATATAATGCCTGTTACTCATGGATGTTTTGGTTTTTTTTTTAATTTTTTAAAAATAGTATAATTACTTAAAAACAAAATCAACTTAATTCTCTTACAAATTTCTTTTTTTTTTTTTTTTATCATTCTACATATATTTTATTGTAGATTTGAAGGATATTTAGTGGTTTTTTTAATTAAAATATATTAAATATAATTAAAAAAAATATATAAGTGTATGTGTGGCACGCACTAGTGTGTGGAGAACACCTATGGCGTGTTGGGATGCCTAGCAACCAAACACCGCCTTTAGGGATGGTGTTTATAAGGTCTTAATGCCCCTGATTTGATAAAGTAGGGCATGTTCCAAGATTCATAGTGGTTTGACGCTGGTAGCCATTTCTTTCCTCCCTTCTCTCTCTCTCTCTCTCTCTCTCTCTCTCTACGAAGAGTTTTGCGCCAACCCCTTAAAAACTCAAGAACAACCCTTTAATTTATTGATTCTTCAAAATTGATCCCTTTTTTTTTATCATGATTTTTTGTATATTAGTTAATTCATAAACTTTTTATGACTTTTCAATTTCATTCTTTTTTTAAAAAATTCATCTTTTAAATTTGGTCTCAATTCTTTTTATTGTAATCTTTTTGTTTGAAATCATTTTTCTAAATTGATTTTATTTTACAATTTCACTCTCCTTTGATTTTTTTTTATCCAATTTAATCGTTATTCTTTTTATTGTTAATTTTTTTGCGTTGACAATTTTTTTAAAATTGGATCATAATTTTATATTAGACCTGGATTCAAGGTTTCACAAGTTGCGAGTTTTTATGATATGACTAAGTTTAGGATGTTTGCTCGAGTATGCTGAGTTTGTTTTCTTTGTCTAACCTAATTGATTTTTATTATTTCATTCTTTAATCTTTATTCAATTGAAGACTATGTTTTTTATATTTTTTAGCTTGCTTTCCGTGAAATTTTTTGTTTGTCTTGAAAATGACCTAGTTATCTCTGGTCTTTTTTTTTATCGTTTTTTTTTAGTTTTTTTGCCTAATTCTTTAATTTTATTCTTTTATCCCTTCCATAAATATTTGAAATGGTTTTTTTAAAACAAATTATAAGGTTAGAATTGTTTTCTTGTTTCATCCCCCTTTATTTTTATTTTTTAATTTAGTTCTTATTCTTTTGATTATTATTTGTTTTATTTGAGATAAAAAAAATTAAATTATTTTTTTCTTTAAGTTTTTTCACTTATTTTAAAAATGAACTGGGTTTTCTTGAGTTTTTTAATTGTTGTTCTTTGTTAGATTTACTTTGGTTAATCAAAATTAAATTAGTTAGGAATTTAGGTTCTTGATGCAGCCTGAGTCTAAAATTTACTGGATTGCAAATTTGAGATCTTTGTCGAAGTTTAGAAGGTTCACCCAAGTTTTCTTGAGTTTTTTTTTCTCTTTTTTAAAATTAATTTTTTTTAAAATTTTATCGTTCAACATTTATATTATTATTGATTAAGCTTGTTTTTTTTTTTTTACTTATATGCCTTATATATGATCTTTTTAACCATGTATTTTTGTTGTTTCCCTTTTTTTGTCCATATGTCAGCCTTTTTTCCTCGATCATGTTTATGCCTCGAGTCATATTTAAAAAAAACACGTTTACGTCATAAAATTACAAATATTTTTTAATTTTGCCCCCTTCATTTTGTTTTTTATCTTTCAAATTCGCCCTGTGTTCCTTTTATTGCTAGTTCTTCTATGTTGGATGATATTTTTTATTTCTTTTTACAATTTAATCCTCCATGATTTTTTTTTTCTATCAAATTTAATCATTTTTTTGTAACTTTTTAAAATTGATATTTTTTTTCATTTGATGAATTAAAAATTGATCTTCGTGCTTTTTTTTTTTCCATTTCTTTTCAAGTTGTTCTTTTTTTTTACTGTTTTTCTTTCTATGAAATCATCTTAATCTTATATCAATTGTCACGAAATTTGTGAGTTAGCTTATTTTAACAAGGTTTCTTTTCTAGCTTTTTTTTCTTCACCCTTAAAAATTAGATTCTTTATACTCCAAATGGGCTCATTACGAAGATTTTGTTTTTACCTTTCTTGTTATCATTTTTTTGTCATAATTTTTTTTTTTGTTTTTGTTATATTTTTTATATTATTTAAATTGCCAAGTGGTTTGATGACTTGGGTTTTAAATATTTTTTCTTCGTATTTTTTTCATGCCAAAGAAATTCTTTACCTACCCGTGGAGAAGCACGGTCCACAAATCTAGTAAAACACTAAAAGAAATAGTGTTTTCACTATGCACCACCTCACAAAAACATTATTCATTTAATCGTGTTTTATGTTTTTTTTTGTATTTTTAATTTCATCAATCAACATTTGGTTTTTTAGGTTTTAGACTGCTTGATTTGTTTTGACTTGGTTTTAATGAGGTTATCTGAGCCTCATGAACTGTGTCACGAGTTTGAAGGGTTAACTTGGTTTATTCGGGTTTTTTTCTTTTTTTTATTGATATATTTTTTTTAATTTTATTCTTGAATATTTCATTGATTTGAAATTAGATTTCTTGATTTATTTGGTTTATTTTCTATGAAGTTATCCTGATCTTATGAACCAAAACATAGTTTTGGCGATTTAACTCAAGTTATTTTTAGTCCTTTTTTTAAAATTGATTTTTTAAAAAAATCTTGTTCTTTTACTTTGAATTGACTGGAAATTGAGCTTTATAATTTGTTTTCATTTTCTTTCTATAAGGTTATTCCACCCTCATGCTCCTAGTCGTGAGTTTGGTAATTTAACCTAGGTTAACTTGAGTCGTGGGTTTGGTAGGTTAATCCAAGTTGATTTAGATTATTTTTTTTTATGAGGTTATTTCGGTCTCATGACTTATTTTATGAGTTTGACGAGTTAACTAGGGTTGACCCATGATGTTTTTTTGTGTTTTTTTAATTATTTTTTTTATTTTCATCATTCAACATTGGAGTAATTGGGAATTGAGTCTCATTAGTTATTTTAATTTATTTTCTATGATATCATCATAGTCTCATGATTAGATTTTATAATTAGATATATATCCATAAATGTATGTGTTATTTTTTATTATTTTTCAAAAAAATTAGATATCTATGAATTATCCACCGAACTTCAGATATCCGATTAGTGTATATTATTTACTATTATTTATTAATCAATAAAAAATAAAATAGTTAATATATATATATATATATATATATATATATATATATTATCCATCGAAGTCCAAAAAAAATAATTATCTATTCAAGTTGGATCAATATCCATTAAGTTGAGATTAAATTATCCTAAATGTAAAAAAGTTAATTCACCTATTTATGAATTAACCCAGCCAATTCACAACCTAAACCAGGTCTTATAAAACTATGATCATGTGGGTAGGAATGGTGCTGTTGGGTTGGGTGCTCCTGCTCATGCTTGGAGCATTTGAATACAAGTTTTATTATAAGAGTTAGAGTGATTATTTTTTGTTTGGTTTGATTTTTATTTATAAAAATAATCAAATTAAAATTTTATAAAATATAAAAAATAAAACTAAAACCGGTTCAAACCGACCAGTTTCAGTTCGGTTTAGTTATTTTATATTAAAAACTAAAACTCAATTGACCGGTTTTGATTCGATTCAGTTTGGTTTTGGTTTGGTTTAATTATTTTATACTAAAAACAAAAAAATCATATTGTTTTTTGGTTTTTTTTTATTTTTTAATGGGTTTGGTTTTAGTTTGGTTTGATTTTTTTTTGGTTTAATTTGTTTTAAATAAACAGTTTTTTTTTTTAATTTCAAGTTTATAAAACTAGAATTAAACGGAAACTAATTTTTTTAAAATGTTATAATTAGTTTAATAAATTTTTTTTTTTTTTTAAGTCACTAGGCAGAAGAAAAGAAGACAAGGTACAAATTGGTGGGCTGTCTTCCCGCCATCGACGCCACTCCCCACCACACACCTCATCATCCTCCAATTTTCTCAATTTTTCTTTTTAGTTATTTTGATTCTCTTTCCAGCTTTCAGAAGAACTCAAATCTTTTACTGTAATTGGGCATCTGATCTCTCTATAGCCAATTTTCTCTTGACTAGTGACTCAGCCCTAAAAGGACACATCCTCCCTCTCTCAGAAACACACAAGCACTCACACGTTCTCTCTCCTATGCACAGTACCCAAACACATCTCAAAAAGTTTTTAACTTTTGTGAATTGCCCTCATTTTATCTCCCTTCTCTCACTCACTCCAGCTAGAAACGACAATAATTCTGGAAGCTGCTGAATTTAAATAGAGGAGAGGATATGCACACACCTATACCACTTGCATTTCATTTCACAGAGTGCTATTAGAATCATGTGTAGGGTTTTCTCCAAGAATTTGAAGGGAGCTCTATATGTATTTTAATTAAAATTTCTCTACTCTTTTTTATTTTTTTTGTTGTTTTGTTTTAATCAAGATCATCAGTCTCCATATTGAATTACAAGTTCCAAAAAAGGTAGAGCTAGAGGTGGTGAGGAGAACAAGTATAATTATAATAATCATAATACATCATCAAGAAGTAGAAATGGAGGTGGTGATGAAATGATGATGATGAGTAATAGTATGAAGCCTGCATGGCTTGAAGGATTGATGGCAGAGACATTCTTTGGAGGTTGTGGGGTCCACGAGAATCGCAGAAAGAATGAGAAGAACGTCTTTTGCTTGCTCTGTTGCCTTAGTATCTGCCCTCACTGCCTTCCTTCTCATCGCTCTCATCCCCTCCTCCAGGTACACAATTTACTACTCCTTCTCCATAGCTAGCTATCACAATTCCTTGTATATATCTATATGCATGTCTTTCTTACACATATAATTGTACCTTTTACTCTAAATCTGAACTTTTTTAGGGCTTTAATTTCGTTTTGAGAAAAAACATCCTCGATTCCTTGGTGGGTATTTAAGATCTCCTGTTATTTCTCTTCACTTTTTTTTCGGTCCTGGATTTTTTCATGTGTAAGTGGAATCTTCTCTGTGTTTATAATTTCCTTACACAATCAATTACACCCATGTGATTCACATACAATTTTCTATTTTGAACTATCCTTTTTACTGGTATTTTTCTAACTTTTGCACAGTTTTTCTTGACTTGCCACCTTGAATTACTTGAGTCTTCTTTTGAACCATAGTCGCCCTGGATTATTTGATGGGTTCTTGAGAATTTTTGAAAGCAATTCAGAAATCTTAAAATTTTGTTCAGGTGTCATGTTTCTTCTCTCTTACATGAAATCTGGGTTTGAAGTTTTGTATTGTATACGCACAATTGTGGACTTTTCTTTATCTGCTAAAATATTTGGAGGAAATTTTCTATAGTTCTCTGGATTTTGTTTTCAAAGAACTTCATAGATTTTCTTTTGAATATTATTGGCATGTCTTTCTATTTTCTATTTCTCATTATTTAATAGTTCATTTAGAATAAAAACAAGCTAGCTAACAATTCAAGGTCAATTTCCTTTTTGTTAGCACATTGAGCAAAGTGAACATCTATTTTAATTTCTTTTCGGAAATTTTCTTTCTTTTGTATGATTCCACCAATGGATGTCGTCCATGAATCCAAGATCCTCTTAAGCGTATTTCCTTTATCAAGATTTTCCTAAGATTGATTATGTAATTAAACTTTACCCTATTTATTTTAGTTTAGATGATGTTCCATAAATGGATTATCTTGTCTCCCTTGATTCCCACCTTTTGGATTTGGTTTGTTTCCCATATGTGGAAGATTTCTTTTCTATCCATTTCCTCTGCAAAGCTTCCTCACCTGTTGCTTTCAAGAAAGCGAAAGTTTGACCATATTTTTTACTGTTCATTTTCTTGTTCGTTATATATATATATATATATATATATATATATATATATATATATTACTAGTATAAAAAATTCAAGTTCATAATTTATTCTCTGCTCAACTCATTTACTATTTTACTTAGCTATTCGTTTTTCTTATGAGCGAAGAGGTTTCACCTAGAATTTAAGTTGGTAATGATGGGTGGGGTAAAAGCTTACATCACTTTCATGAAATAATTACAGTTATCTACCCCGAGATGCCCTTTGCTTTCCCAACATTATCCTGTGCTTCATCAATTATAGTTCATATAGGCACTCCTTGTTAATGATCTTTGACTCAATGCGGAGAATTCAATATAATGGGCTTAATTGGATGACAATTTAGTGGCTAATTAATTCCTATCTATTAATAAGCTTTAGATGGAACTAATTATTGGCGTAATTAGATACCATGCATGTAACAGGTAAGAAGATACGTTTACCATGATGTGGTTCGCTTGGGGGATCTTGAGAAGCTCATTGACTGTTCTTATATTCAGGTAATTATAAATATTCTTGAAGATAATCCAGCGATCTTTAGGTTGAAAAAGAGAAGAGAGATTATGATATCAGCTGTTCTTATTTGTTTGTCAGCCCTATACAATAAACAGTGCCAAGGTGATATTTCTGAATCAGAGACCACAGTCAAGGTCTTGTAAGGGTTCAGCCAACAATTGCTTCACTTGTGACAGGATACTCCAAGACCCATTCCACTTCTGTTCTCTCTCGTGCAAGGTCCATTTTAATTTCTTCGATTAGTTAGTTTTAATCTTGCGGGTTTTCCCAAGTTTGTAAATGTATACACACTATAAAGGTCTTTTTTCTATGACAGGAGTTTTTTTTTTTTTGAAAAGGGAGTAATTAATTACTACTTACTACATTGATTTGGTTGCACTAGGAATGCCAAAAAGGGAGTAGTTGGGGTGATCTTTAACTAAACTCTCTCTCTCTCTCCCCTCCTAAGTGGATGTGCTTTTAGCTTCCTTGTTAGGTTTGTGGGTTTTAGCTGTCTCCTGTCGAATTAGCCAGATTATAGCACTTTGTTTCTTGGGAGTTGCAGCAAGTAAATTTTACTACCTACATAGTATAAGTTCATTTATGTCGCGTTTCCTTTTTTATGTTTTTTTTTCCTTCTCTCTTTTGACCTTCATGCTCATCGACTTAGAAAAGGTACACACAATGCAGGTTAATCACCTGGTGGATCAGGGGGAGGATCTCTCTGCTATTCTCTACAGGATTGATGAATCTGAATTTGCATTTTCCCAATTTGAGGGATTGAGGATGGACAGCTCCGAGATTATCGATGATGAAGGTCAAATCACCCCGAGCTCCATTCTTGAGAACCCATTACAATACAGAGGATCATCGTGCTCCAGTGACATCATGGGCAGCTCAGGAACTGCACATGAACCCGAGGACCTGAAAAAGAAGGGAAAGAGTGGCTTCCTTCAGGGGAATTTCTTCTCCTTGAGCAGCAGGCGAAAGGGATCTCCTCACAGGGCTCCTCTCTCTTAAATTAGACCATAAAAAAAGAAGGGTTCATAACTATCTGGAATGCTATGTTACTAAAGTTGGTCATGGTATTAAACCAATCAGTATAGCCAGCTAGCAAGGCTTAGCAATTGCATGGAATGTTTACTTAGGAATTTATCTCCATGTTTTTTTTTTTTTTTTTTTTTGCAATCGTTTTTAGGGTAGGAATTTGCCTGGGCATTCCATTGCTGACTTTAGGTGGTTGTAGAGAGACTGGAATTCTATCTGAAATCTAGGCGAGCTACGCTCATCACTCCACCAATTTTGCATCCATGTAATGGAATCTGTACGTATACATTTATATACAAGTATGCTGTTTCCATATATTGTATCCGATTGTGATTTTCTTACTTTTCATATGCTCATTATCACTGCACGCGATTGTTTTTTTTTTTTTTTTGAGACAGAACTTGATCAAAATCATGGATAATCAAGAAATAGGATTGGTGTCGCACGGACTGGACAATTTTTTATATATAAAAAATGTTTAGATTTTAAAATGGAATCAGAAAAATAACATAAAATTTATTCATAATAAACTCATAACTATATTAATTAAGAATGAGTCAATTTTGAATATTTTGTCAAACTTATAATTAAAAACATATTATTGGAATAATTCAATAAAAAAATAAAAAGAATTATAAAACTTATTTAAAAATAAAATAAAACTTAAATTAACTTTTCAAGTTATTAGACCTGAAACGTTCAATTTGAAAAAATTATGAAGTTTAATTTTTAACCAATTATATATTAAATGATAAAATTAAAAAGAGAATTTTAATTATAAAAAAGAATTTTAAAAATAACAATTAAAAAAAATAAAGATAAAAATAAATTTATATACTAATTGAATGGTGAAATTTTTTTAAAAAAAAACTCAATAAAAAAATAAAAAAATAAGGATCAAAATTGATATAAAAAAATATTTTTAATTAAAGGGTAAAATTTAAAAAGAATAATAATTTTTATAAAATATCCAAAAAAATTAAAAATCAAAATAATGATAACCAAATTGAAAAACATAATACCTTCAATTTGAATTGAATGGTAAAATTAAAAATCTATAAAGTTTTTATAAAAATACCAAGGTAAAAAAACATAAAAATCTAAAAAATAAATACCAAATCAAAAAATATAATATTTAATAAATTAAAATTTAATTATAAAATTAAAAAAAATATTTTTATAAAAGATCCATCAGTGACAAATATTATATTTTTGTACATTTAAAAAATATAATATTACATTTAAAAATATTATATTCTTACTACAAGTGATTTTTTTATTATGAAATTAAGATAGTTATTTGATTGTACATTTAAGATAATAAGAATTTTTTTTTTTAAAGATCAATTTAAAAATGATGAATGAAACATTAAAAAAAAAAAGACTTGAATGCTTTTAAAATTCTGCGTAAAGCTTTCAGATAAAGGGAAAAAAATCAGTGCTTCAAGGTATGGAAGGGTTTCAGGTTATTTTGATTTGGGGATATATAGTGCTCCGATTTTTTTTAAATCTGAGAAAATGAAATACGAATATGATTTAAAAGAAAAACAAATAAAATATTTTTGGACACTAGCTAGGAAAATAGTACAATTCTCGGGGTGAGGTACGCAAAGGGCGCATGTTAGAGACATAGAAATTCGTACGAGGGACGGGGGGGTGCAGCCAGTGGCTGATTTTGGTACTGTGAATTTCAAGTTTCTAACAGACAAAAAGACGGTGTGAGGACAAAAAAAACACCACACCTACTACACCTACCCGCTACCGCAACCCCTAAAGTAATCAACAAGTATTGTTGTCTTCGGTACCTTTTGATTTGTTCAATAATTTTTGAAGGGTATTTTTTAAATTAATTTTTATTTTAAAATATATTAAAATAATATTTTTTAAATTTTAAAAATTATTTTTAACATTTATATAATAAAATAATTTAAAAAATATAAAAATTATTATTTTAAAAAAAATACTTTTAAAATATAAAAACAAACAACGTTATCATGTTTTTTATTTTTTTTGATTACCCGTACTTGTTATCCTACTAATTCTACAGCCTATCGTACCCCGGCCCCATTCATTAAATGCATACACCTATATATTCAATCCACAGTATCTTTCAGTATTGTCCCACAAAGACTTAATTCAAGATATGGGTTAAAGATTCAATTCTAGTTAATTTAAGTCACTCGAATCTAATTTTTTTAATATTAAAGTGACTCATTTAATATATATATATATATATATATATATATATATATATATATAAGTCAAAACAAGTTTTAGTCAAAACACAACTTCGTATCAATCAAGCTAAATCAAATTGATTTTAGTTTGATTTCCTTATAACCCCAGTCAGTCGGGAATCAAGATGAGAGATTATTTGATTGACCGGTAAGTATAGCTAGGTTTAGAGTGTGTCTAAGATTACAGTACTGATAGTGGTTTAAAATATTTTTTTATTTATAAATATATTAAAATAAAATTATTTTTAATATTAGTATATTAAAACATAAATAAAATTTAAAGAAATATGATTTGTATAGTGTTCCCGGAAGCTTAATAAAAATGTTGTTTTGTTGATGTTTATCCAAAGATTCAGCCATAAAATTAGTAGCTCCCCGAAAAAACATTAGAAGTAAGATGGGGTGAGGGCATATGGCCTCTCCCTTTCCTGTCCCGGCTCCCCAGTTACTGCACCTCAATACAGACAGCAAAATTATTTCCTGACCAAATAAAAGTGCCACGAAGAAAACATTGCATGTACATTTCAAATTTTGTCGCAACGACTGGACTCCTGCATCCTTTTCATCTCTGATTTTACTCTGTCCATTGGAGATTGCAGATTGTGGATTTAAAATCAAGAGAATGCTTTTTTAATTTAAACATTAAATAAATGGAGTGTTTATATTCAAACTTCAGATCACTTAATTAATTAATCAGACTAATATTATGTATTGTTAATTGAGATCCTAACAGTTCATGCCTATATTGTTAACCATTTTTTTTATGATAAGAATATTTTAACACCGACATACAAGTTAATCAATATTTTTTTTTTAAAACAACATATCAGGATGGCATATTTAAAACTATTTAATTTTTTAAATGTTTTGAAATGTATAGCGTATGAAGAAATCATTTGGGAACGGGATGTGTTTTTTAAAATTTAAAATATTTTATTTTTATTTAAAATTAATATTTTTTAATATTTTTGAATAATAAATAATATTTCCATCAGTAAATAAAAAATTGAGCGTGCACAAGACAAAAAGGGGACGAAGGGGGTAACTCACCGTCGTCACCGACACTCAATGAGGACATATGTCATGAAGAAAGAAAAAGTCACGAATCATGACTTTACGTAAAGGAAGTGATTTGTAGGGATATGGGGAGTGTTTGGTTTAAATGGAAGGGGACCAACGAACCATCTAGCCACCGATTCATTAACTGGGTTGCTAACGGTTTAACGGCAATCTTTTGGCCGTTAACTATTGGAGCTGTACTATCATATATCATACTTTCGTTTAATTTGATCGTTATCATTGACCAACGATCCTTATAAAAATATTAAATTTTTAGTATTTTAAGTTGAGAATCTTCATACATGTAATAAAAATCCAATCTACTGTAAAAAGTAATTTCGAAAACTTTTCAGGTCAAGAAGTTATTTTTTTAAAAGAAAAATAAATATTAAAAATTATAAATAATTTAGAATGATCTCAAATTTCAGTGAAGACCCGACAAAAAATCATATTAATTTATATGCTCAGTCTTAATATAATTCTAAAAAAAAATCATATTAATGGCTGAATGCATAGCACCTAACTAAGAATAGATTAATTTTAGGAATCACATATGCAAAAGTTTTGAGAATTAAACTAAGATTATATATATATATATATATATATATATATATATATATAACTTCCTTATGACTTCTAAAAAAGTTGATACAATTCTGGTTTATTTTATATTTTTTTATAATTTGTGGAGTTTTTATTTTTTAGAAATAAAAAAATAATTTTATACTTTAAAAAAGTTTGAACTTTTTTTAAAAAAAATAAATTGAATTTTCATGAGGACATACGAAAACTTTTGGTTAAAAATATAAGAAAATAATTTTTTTAAGAGGAAGTTTTCATTAATACTAAAAGTAAAATCATACTGATAAATAATATTTGCTTGTAACATATAAATCAAATTGACAACACATGTCTCGTTGTTAATAATTAACAAGTAATAAAAAATGTCATTGAATAGATTGTTAGTGGAGAAATTAATAATTACAGTAAATGGGGTTTTTTTTTTAAAAAATGATATAATTGTAAATTTTACTTTTTTTTTCTGTAATGGTGGCAACATTGTAATTTTAAGGTTTAAAAAGCCAAGATTTGTTTTCTATTTTGAATATTTATTATTCTACACTCGATTTGTCATTTTTTTTCCCTCTTTTTTACATTGTTTTTTTTAAAAAAATTAGTATACAAATGCTATGAAAATAATATTTCACTGTAACAAGTACAACATTATTATATTTTTTAGCTACATTAAAAATGAGCTTGAGATCTCACATATTTTTTTTTACATATATGATCTTTACTATATTTTATTATATATAAACATCAATTTTTTAATTCACGGTTATATTATTTACTTGATGTTAAAAACACGTTAATAACACTTACAAACTAATTATCGCGTTAGAAAACGACCTGCATTGAGGTGAGTTGAATAAACACTTTAATAATTTAGTTTATTTATTTATTAGCATGTATGATTTTCTATATATTTAATTAAATGTATGGATAGATTTTTCTTTATAATTAAAAATATATATATTTTTAAAAAATACATTTAAAAAGTTGACATATATATATATATATATATTGCCAACAAAATTACCAGATTTACGACAAAGCACGGCTAAAATAAGTAGTTATCACCTAAACCTGATCGAAGGCTTCTAGAAAGATGGGTCAAGCGCAAGTTATCCCTAGATAGGATGTCTTCACACTCGTAATTAAAATGGCTTAACAAAAGGAAAACAAGAAATTGCCTATATTCATTCGTAAATATCTTAGGTGATGCATGCATACGTGTCCGATGGATGAACTCCTTGTTAATGTGGTGCCACATGTGGTCAATGGAGTTCGCATGGCTTATAACATATATATATATATATATATATATATATATATATATATATATGTGATCTTGGTGAAAAATACATACATACTAGATGGACGGACGGATCAGAGGCTCGGATGGAATATCTCACATGGCCTGTCCCATTCCATTCAGTTCCACAAGCAGAGAATATATATATATATAGGCAGTGCAGTTGCCGTTATAATAGAGGACAAGGGGCATCCGTTATTTTCTCATTTGGTGCACAGTCATGATTGGAAGCATGCAGTTTATATTATATATACGTCGTGGGTAAACTCCCATACTATATAATAATATTCTACGATTGCAGATGATCCCCTGCCACCGCACAGTCGATTCAATTTTGCCCCCTATTTCAATTCCATATTCTTTCGTATTTCCTGCTTCTATATGACCATACCATGCCTCATATGTGGGCACTTCCCTGTACACGCTCGCTTCCTTACGGGTCTATGTAGTTATTATTGTTTTTTAAAGTTTTTTTATTTATAAATATATTAAAATAATATATTATTATTATTTTTTAATATTAATACATCAAAATAATTCAATATTATATATAAAAAAAATTATGTAAAGCAAACTTTTACTTGGACCAAACAAAACAATAATATGTAATGAACCGATGTTTACTTTCCACTCGAAAGCCTCCCTGTCCAGGCTTCAGGTATAATATCGGTTCACTTTCCACTCGAAAGCCTCCCTGTCCAGGCTTCAGGTATAATATCATGCCATCAATTTAATCTTCCACCTCACTATATATATATATATATATATAGAAAAAAAAAAGAGGGGATAAAATGTCATGATCCAACTTCTAATTCTATAAACATCATAGTACTAAAAATTTATATAATTATTAATTTAAAATTTATAAAATTAATTAAGATATACACAAATTAGTTTGGATAATCAAGAATATCCACTTTAATTGGAAAAATAAAACTGTAAAGAGAAGAGAGCCCAAGAACCTACAACATATTTGAGCCTCTTATTTTATTTAGTATTTTGAATAGTATTCTTGTTGTAAAATTTATATAATTATTAATTTAAAATTTATAAAATTAATTGAGATATATACAAACTAGTTTGGATAACCAAGAATATCCACTTTAATTGAAAAAATAAAATTGCAAAGAAAAGAGAGCCCATGGACCTACAACATATTTGAGCTCTTATTTTGTTTAGTAATTTGTTTATTATGTTGAATGTGTTTTGAGATTACTTATATAATTATTAATTTTATAATTTTATAATTAATTAAGTTATATATAAATTGTTTTGAATATTTATGTTAATTAAAAAAACACTCGAGCTGATATCATATAACATGTATGAAAGTGTGATTGTGGTTATTTTTTAAAATGTTTTGCATTAAAAAAATATATCAAAATAATATATATTTTTATTTTTAAAAAAATATTTTTGACATCAGCGCATCAAAATAATCTAAAAATTAAAAAAATAATTTATTCAATTTTTTTTAAAATAATTTTAAAATATAAAAACAAAGAGACCCTTTTTTTTTTTTTATCCAGAGTGGCGTGATACATTGCTTTAATTATCATAAATTTAAAAATATTTAATTAATCAATAGATATTATAATTTTGTATAAATTACATAGAAAACTCTACCTTAAAGTCTTAATTAAAAGAATTATAATTTTATAACTTTTCAAACAGCAACTACATAGTTCATAATAGTATCGAACACAGCAAACAGAGTAGATTGTTGGTTGGCTGGATGTGCATGTTCCTAAGTCAGTAAAGAGTTCCACCGCTTTACCCAATGGTTCTTCCTGCTTATTTATTGCCTTTGTGTCTCTTCTCTTGTTGCGCTGCTTCCTGGAAAGTTCCTGCTTAATACAAACTCTCTCAGTACTCATTACAAATACACGTAGTATATGCGTGCATACGTACGTACGTACGTATACGCAGTATATGCGTGCGTGCATACATGTATGTATGCATGTAAAGTCGAGCACAACAAGGGTTTGGATAGGAATAGAAGGCCTCGGGCATCAAACAAAAGATAGTTTCCAAAAGAACATGGAGGAATGCATGAACACGATAACTTTTTGACCAGCATTTCAATTAATGTATGGAACCCCACTTGATGTGACCGGTGACCGTGAATTTGACTTAACATTATTAACGGTTTATTTTTTAAAATATTTTTTATTTAAAATAATATTTTTATTAAAAAAATTCAAAATTTTTTTATAAAAGGTTTTAAAATACAAAAATAAAAATTAGCTTGTAAAAACCAATAACATAATTGCTTTAAGCTGAATGCTCTATTTTTCTAAATTATTAAAAAATTTAGTGTCGATTTTTTTAATATAAGTCTTTTATACGAGGGTGTTTCTATAAAACGATCCAATCAAATGATAGATCGAAAAGCAATCTTATATTTAAAATAAATTGAAAATAATTAGACTTATAGTAAGGACTGAAAATAAAATATAATTCAAGTCTGTCCACGTTGACAATTCCTGTATTCATTTTGTTTTCGAGCAAAGGTATTCCTCTATTGAACGGACACGTGTCAAACATTGTAGGTTCCAAAAATCTCCACGCCTCATTAGTTTTCCCTCCTTCCCTGATTTAGTAATTAGAGTTTTCTAATCTCTTCAAACATACTGTTATCCATCAGTAATAAGATTTAATCGATGCTATTAGCATTATCCTTTTTCAAATTTACAAGAAAATTAACATTATCTTTCCCTAAGAAAACAGAAAGCGTCTAACTTAATTAAAACTAAAAAAAAAATTAGATTTTAACCAGTTAGATTTTAAATTTATTTTCTAGAGATTATTAATTTGAATTTTAAAAACTTTAGAGCTATTATAAACTTACATGATTGTTAATTTTAAAACTAGTAAAATTAATTAAAATATACGCATGCTCATTAAGACATACATATTAATAAAAAAAAAAACATTAAAAACAGTTATTTCCACCCTTTTCTTTTGTATCATCGGATCATCAAAAGCAAGAGGAGACGAGGGAATAATCTTCAGCTTCAAACGAGACTGATAATATGGGTAGATTTTGGCATCCGCAGCTGGATACCCTTTTTTTTTTTTTTTTTTTTTTTTTAATTAGGTACCATTTTCAGAGAAAAGGAGAATTACAAGGATGCTAAGCCCTTCAAGCTCCTAATGATTGAAATGTTCCAAAAAGCAATAACAAAAGGGGAAGCACCGCCCCCATGAAGCACTGCAGAATTCTGAGATGGGACAACGCTACTTGCAAGAAAGGAAGAGAGAGTTGCAGGGTTTAGTCTCATCTAAATAAACACACATCCCTATCGTCCTCGGCTGTGCAACTTGTTGCTGCCATGCCCGACGATTACACCTCTCTTTTATATTTTAATTATTTTAATATATTGATATTAGAAATAAATTTAAAAAAATAAAAAGAATATATTAATATATTTTGAAAGAAGAATAATTTCTCCGGCACGTCCAATAATTAACTGCATCGGCGTAGACATGATGGTGATAAAGGAGTGACAGGAAATGGATGCTCAGATAAAGGGAGGGAGGAAGGGTCCAAAAGCCCACCGGCCACCACCACTAACAGCCGGAGTAGTGTCTGTTTTATTTAAGATTTTCTTGATCTTGGCATTACACGATACAAACGCAGATGGGCACTCTCTGTGTACTCTTGCTAAGCAGGAGAGTGTGGAAAGGGACCTGACACCAGATATTCCAGAGCCTATCATTGTCCCATTTCTTTGACCACCGGTCTCCCTTTTTCTACCCTCCCTTTGACCCTACACCCTACTCCACCACCGTACAGGCTTTGCTCTCTCTCCCCCCCGTCCGCCCCCCCCCCCCCCCCACATGATGAAGATCCCTTATTGAAAATTGAGACCAAATCTGGAGTTGCGGCAGCTTGTTGATTGATTCCTAGCATCAGTCTTCCACCTCCCGGTAAATGAATTTTCTTGATGTTCTTCAAGGTAAATTATTCATGTTCGCGAGATTTTATCCCGACATTAAATCTCACGGACCTGAAGAGGAAGCCTGATAGCATTGGAGTTTCTTGTTTTGTTGTCTAATGAAATTCAAACCTTTCGTCAAATGATAATTGGTTAATTGATCCATGTATTTTATTTTATTTTTGAATATTAGATGAAACTTTTATATGTTTTTTAAAGATTTTTTTTATTTATCAAATGTTACATTTCAATTTCTTTTTTCACTACGTTTCTCTTATTATGAGTGCTTTTAGTTTTCGAACTAGCAACTCTAGCAAATCTATCATCCAACCTAAACATCAAGTTCAATCTAATCTTTTGGAATAATATCACAACTAGTCTGCTTCCCAACTCATCAATGATTGATTCAGCCATATTATTTGTTATATTTTTAACTTTTATTTTAAGCTTGAATAATTATCTTGTCCAAGTTTTAGAAGGGATGTTCTTTAACCAATTAACAACATCATTGTCATTATCACCATGTTCTTCATATAGTTGTAGTAGTTAAGGTATGTAAATGATATAAATACATCTAAAATCTAATTTTGAGCTCTATGCTATGGAATCCCTTTTTCTTTAAATTAGCATAAATATTCCTTGCATGGTTTGTAGTTTATTCAAGTTTTGATTGAGAGCCATACAAAGCATTATTTTCAACCTTTATAATAACATATGCAATTGAAAATAATCCATTTTATTATCAAGAACACTCTTATATAAAGACCCTTCAAATACAAACCATCAATTCTCATAAAAGATCTATAACCACTTACAAAGTCATCCTTCAAATATATCAAGCAAATATATAATCTTTGCACCTTTCAAGATAAATAGATATCAACATTAGAATTAGGGCCAAACCTCAAGACTTCTTTTCAATTTTACAAATTCCTTAGCTTTTTTTTTTCTCTAGCCCTTAACCACTGCATTAGTTGTAGTTTTATTTCAAACTTATCATCTAGAATGATCTTGAAAGCTTTCTTGGATATGTAGAGTTAGTTGCTTTGATGATGGTTAACCTAAGACAACTATATTGACCTTTCAATGACCTAATCGATCATAATAGTTTTGCTACCAGGTAACAAGAAAAAGCACAACTCCCCAATGTGCAACCACTACCTAAATAATATGCACCCTTTTTTCATTTTAATTAATTGTTTTTTTCAATGTTTTTTTAATAGATAAGTATGCTTAACTTTATATTCTCTCAAGTGAAATACATAATTGAGTATTTGACACTTTAAAAGTCTATGGATCAATCAATTGAAATCTTAAATCAGCATTTGTATTTAGAAGGTTAATCTACATTTCTTTTTTTACCCTATTGTTTTCATCCTTACTACCTTAAATCAACATTGTCATCATCATTGCTCAGTTTCCATTTATTCTCAAAATAAAAGCCATAATCTAATTTATTTTCTATTATAAAATATTAATTATAAGTGTTGTTTGTTCATTCATCCTCATTTTTATATTTAAATTCAAACCCTTCTCGTTGGATGGAATATAATCATCATTCAAACTCTCACTATCACCATCATACTTATCTTCATGATCATTATACTCCATACTAATAATAACATCATCATCAACCTCACATCCTAAATTAACGTTGTCATTATCTTCACCCATAACATCTTCATTAACTAAAAACACTACATTATTTCTCCTGTTAATATCATCATCATAGTGTTAAAATACATAGTCTTAAGAGGTCTACCATCATTTTGAGCATTAAAAATAAAAAAGGATTATGTTTAGAGTTGAGTGTATAATTGTACGACTTCAACATCTTCACACAAAGACAACATCTTTGTAATGGAAACATCATTAAAAACTTCATTACCTTCATGAGCTTGAATTTGAAATCCCTTTTGGTCACCATCGAATACTTGTTTTCACATGAATAATAAGTTTATGTGCCATGTATAGCCGGTGCATATTTTTTTAAGATGTAGGTGTCACTTCCATGGTGTATGATAAAATTTGGCTTTTTTTTTATCTTGCAAACAATCAATTAAAGCTTAAATAAAAGTTAAATTAAGTTAATTAAAAATTAAAAAATCAGGGTTTAAATCTATCATGAGAATAGTAATTAGTAGATACGAAAATTTGATAATTTTTAATATCATTCTTATACGTTCAGACCTTCTATTAGTTGATGTGTATTTATTGACACATGGTATGTTCCTGTAGCATGAACTTTTCATTGATGTAGGTTTTGGTCCTTAATGTTTTTTAAAAAACTACTTTGATCCTTATATTTCTTTTTTATAAAAAAAGTTGTTAATTGATTTTTTTTCTGTCATAGTAAATATAATTTATTCCTTGATTTCATTTTCTTAATTATATCCCTATATATTAAATTATAAAATAGGTCAAAATCAGTCAAATAATTTTAAATTGGTTGATAGATAAGATAAAATTTAAGTGAATGTAAATAGATATACCCATTTAAAAATAAAGATTTTATTTTGTATGATATCAATATCCATCATTATATTTTTCCTTTTATTTTCTTTTGTTATAAACATTTATTTCTCTAAGTTTAACCTAAAAAATCAAAACAAAAATAAAAAAGAGAAAATTTCATGATAGATATGTGATATTATAGGAATGAATTCTATCTCAAAATAATAGCTCAATACTTGATAGTTCCTGATAGTTTTTGTTTGTTTGGATTAATTGATCATGTATGCGAATATTTTTTAATGATTTTGGTTGATCATATATCTATTTTGAAAATTTAAATAAGTTTTATAATTTGACATGTAAGAATTTAATTGACAAAAACAAATTGAGGAACTAAATTGTATTTGTTGTAAAATATGATGACAAAAACTTTCAATCAAGGACTTTTTTATAAGAAAAATAAAAAAATAAGGACCAAGGTAAATTTATTAAAAAAAAATCCAGGAATAAAAAACATACGTGCTATAGAAGCATAACATGTGTTAATTTTCTGGTATTCATTTTTTTAGTTAGTCCCATCCACAAGCATGGGCAGATCATCTCGAAGTCTTTTCACAGCATATTCTACCGACGGATCATTAAGCACAGCTAAATAATTTCACAGACAAGAGGCCTGGTAAAAGCATCTTAAAAACTTTTCTGGAGAGAGAACCGCAAAACCACCACCGTCTAGACACCTTCACGATCCATTTGCAATACCAATCCTTTTATTTTGGCATCTTCCCTTAATCCTCCCTGAAAAAAAAAATAAGAAGAAAGTATCCTTAGACAAATGCCATTTCTGCGGTAAGGTCTCAATCGGATCCATAAAGCATATAAAATTCTCATTTAGGTTTTTCATATAAGCTCTTGATAAATTTTTATAGGAAAGCATTAAATAGATTGCCTTTGGATGGAATCCATTAAGGAAAAGAGATTCAATGGAGAATTTATGAAACTATGGGGACCTATATGGTTGGGGAGACTTTTTTGAACTTTGCCCAAAACATAAAATTGATCCCACTTTTCAGTTCCATTTACACGAACCCACTAATGTATCAGTTGGTTAGATTCAGCAGAAACCAGATTTCCAACCACACCCGCCCCTTCAAACTGAATTTCGACAAATTATCAAGTATGGTAAAATAAGTCAATGCAAGTCTACCAGGATAGGAACTGCTTTCAGAGGTGAAATTTTTGGAAACTGAAATTCGAACACAACACCAAATGAATGAATGTCATGACAAGACACAAAGCATATGTTAGTCAAACCGACACATTAGACTTGTTGACAAACATACAGGAGTGCCAGAGACTGAGCACAAGTGACACGTGAGCTTATGCATACAAAAAATCAGCAATAACATTTGAGTTAGAGGACCTTAATCATTCTCAAAATAAAAGAGGCGGGTTGGGGAGGGGGGATTAAAGCTATAATCAAATAAGATTTAAATATTTCCAACTCTTTTATCCTCTTGTAAGGAATAAAAAGTCATAGCAGCATCAAATATAGACATACAATTGATCAAGTTTAAATTACTTCCTTCAAGCACTCCAATGGTATATAGAAAGTCTGTGGGTTAAAGAAAGACCGATATGTAGAAATCACGGGCTGTGTAAGTTCCTTGAGGCAAAGCATAGATATATGAAAAGATATAAATATCATAAGGTAACAACTAGTGCTAAATACATAAAGTTTGGTTCACAGACAGGCAATAATGAACTTACCCAGCAGTCACTAACATACAGAAGCATATGCAAAGTTAAACTTAGTCCACTTAGAAATTACCTGTAGAGAGATTCCATGGTATTCTTCAACTTGGCAACATCAGCACCAACAATTGTAGTTTCCTTTTTGCCATTTTTGTAGAAATCAAGAGTTGGCTGCAAAAGAAGAATCAAATCAGAAAGATTTGAGCCATAAGCCCTCCAAAAAGAAATTTTGCACAAACAGGCAAGGCTTCTTTTGAGGTATAAATGAAGTGATTGTATAAGGAGAATAATGTACTTATACAACTAGGAGAGAAAAAAATTTGTAGAAAAGAAAATTAAACTCAAAACAAGAGTGCCTCCCATCCAACAGTACTTCAACCAAGGCCTCTAATGGCAACAAACACTAGACATTGTATGTTTCTTCTTATGCCAGCCACTATAAATACTGAAAAACTATGAAAGCAGAACATTCATGTAAAATATTACAAACTTTCCTCCTGCCAAAACCTACAAAAGATATTCCCTAACACCCTGCCACAGTGGAATGGTAACCATACAATCCATTAACACATTGGCATGCCCAAAACCTTCTCCCTAATGCCATGTTGGCTGTCATTGCATCTTGCAAAACCAATACACAATTTCCCATGCCTGGTCCATCACAATCAAGTCATGCAGAGAACTCATTATATGTGAACATTCTAATTTATAAGCACCTTCTGGTTTCCTAGCAGTAAGTGGAGAATTCCATGTTTTTTAATGTCACACCACAACCTTGGAAAATTTCTTATTTATTCTATGAAGAAAATGAAGAACAGATGCAAAACATATGATATTATTGGTTCAAAACAGTCACTCAGCAGGTAATAGAAACAGAGAACAGGAAGGGAACTTGGAGACAGACTCAAACTCTCAACCTCCAAAAACTTTGCATAGAGTGGGTAATCTTAGGACTTGAACCTGAAACAATTTGGTTGCAAACCCAATACACATACCATCCATTCCCAAGAACACTCTCAGAATAAAATAAGAACAAATACAAATATATTGATTAGTAGGGATGTTCAGGGAACATATATGGAATAAGAGCAATCAAAGAATGAAAAAGAGGAGTGAACTTTACCACAGCAGCAATATTCAAGTTCGCCAACGCATTTTGAAGACCTTCCTGCAAGGGAGGCCGGCAACATTAGTCCCTACCATCTTGAATTCATGACTATCTATGCTACCATAAGACAGGAAGAAATTTCGCCCTTTAACAATGTTGCTTTATATCTATGAAATATGCAGACCAGAGCTATGTCACATTACTATAATGATCACAAGATAGGCTTTCCTGTGAGCCAAATAAGAATACTCAACAGTCAAAACTAAGTCTTGATTTCTTGATTGTTTCAACCAATGTGCTCATACTACTATACTCTTATTCATTTTTAATCCACACCATCCCATATTTCCAATGTGGCAGATAGATCAAACCATTGACCATTTTCAGTGGGTCATTCAGATCACAGGGATAGTTTTAACTTTTATCTTAGATAAACCTAAAGCACACAACCTAATGTTTCATGCATAATATTGATGTTGTTTAATGCCTTCAAATATTATTTCCCCATGGTCTTACGCTCCTAGTCCTTTTCAATTATCTCAACCCAGGTCATGAACACAATAAAGAGCTCCACAAATCCCCCCAGACAGATTCAAGCCGTGGACAGGTTCATCTTAGGTGCCCCTGTAGCGCAAAGACTAATGTTTCATAAATAATGCTATTCATTACACCTTTTAATCAATAATGACTATCAGCCACCAAAATTTAGGTTATGGTGTTTGTGGTGGCGGCAGTGTATTAAAATTAAAATTGCAAATTTGATTACATTTTAATTGGTTTCATTGATTCTCTTGAGATGTAAATAGAAAGAAAATCCCATGATATAGAATCAAGAGAGAAACTTTTTCGTAAGAATAGAAGTATCATTTTTACACCATGAAGCATGAAACTTCCATACCGTGTCAATGTCAACTTTATATATTGTTGCATGAGGGTATTTCTTACTCAGCTCTTCGATTACAGGAGATATAAACTTGCCTGCAGGAGATGAACACTCAATAACATGACCAAACAGGAAGCTCTACGTGCTGTATTGTGCACAAACATCTACATAGGAGAAATCACAATGCCCGAAAGCAAAACAAAGCAATGATTGATGAGGAACTTACAAGGCCCACACCATGTAGCAGTAAAATAGAAAACCGCTGGAGAAGACTTCTCTGAGTCAACGAATTTTCAACAGAAAAGTAATGTAAGCCACAAGGAATGCACAATGCAAGGAGCTGTCACTTCAGACCTTATATTTCTAATGTTTGTTTTTTAATTTGAAAGTCCACCAAATTCAAATTGCATGCAACATAGAATAATTAATAATTTAAGGACTGAATTGAACAAACTGAAAGAGTAAAAGGACTAATTTTGGAATACCTTGAACATTTTTCAGTCCGCTATTCAGCTCTTCATCTGATTTTACAAGAACAATGTTTGATGCACCTGAAATTATATGATCGATTCATCATTAATTCAACGGGTATACATACATGCAGAATTAAAACACCAGAGAATTATAAAAAGAAAAAAAGTAGAAGAGATTAAGGCTTTACCGGAGGAGGAAGAAGAGGAGAGGGTTCTTTGGAAGAGTTGCAGATAAGGAGTTGAGAAGTGAAATTTTGTGGTGAAGTTGGAGAGAGATTTAGAAGGATGTGAGGTTTTGCTTGGATTTGAAATTAGGTTTTCATGAAGACGACGGGAGAAGGAGTTCATTGAACTCCGGTGGCTTCCGAAAATTAAAGCTCGAACCAGCAGTGCTTTATTATTCCCCCTCATGTTTTGCTCTCGCTGTTTGTTACCAAATCTCTCTCTCTCTCTCTCTCAGTCTCTCCGCTTTGTTGTTTTGTTCCGAGCACCGCTTTCTGGTTTCGGGGGCATGGAAAATCCAGGATACCCAAACAAACAAATTAATGGGCTTGTAAATCCATGGGTGTAAGCTCTTGGACCTAACACGGCCCAAACATCTTAAACTAGAAAGGATCTCAATTTACCATTAACAAAACCTGGCCCAATAGATGTTTGCCTAGCCTAGATCCATCTTTTAGACATGGGCCAGCTAAAAAAAAAAAAGAAGACCTCACCATGTGTGTGTGTGTCTATTTATTTATTTATATATAGTTTTGCATTAATATAAATTTTCCTTTGCTGATCTCCTGATTCGACTATGTTAATTGGATGCTGTTAAAATTATTATATGCAAAACGATGAAATTAAAAGGAAAAAAACTCATAAAAAAATCGAGAAAAAGAAATCAGATTTCCAAAAGAAACACTTAGTAAAAAATACCAAAGTTAAATAAAAAACCTAATAAAAAAATACAAGCTAACTTGGGTTAACTTTACCACCTCACACTCGGGATTACTCATCACACGTTGACATGTGTATTTGTTTTTAAATAATATTTAATAAAACATGCCAAAAGGTCAATAATTAAATGACAAAGGATAAAAAAAATTAAGAAAAAATAAAGTAATCTCAAGCTAACTTAACTATTATGCGATTTAAGATGTGAGGCATGCATAACCCAATAAAAAAAAAAAAGCAAAACAAATCAAAAAGCTCAAACTCCAATAATTCAATGTCAAATGATGAAAATAAAGAAAAAAATAATTTTTAAAAAAGACCCTAAAAAAGATCAAAATTAAATCGGGTTCATCGTTGAAATTGGTTGACCGGGTTGTGAGACTAGGATTACCTTGTAAAAGGTAAACATGAAAAAACCATAAAGAAAATTTTCAAACTGTGCAAAAATTAAAAATTAAAATAACTAAAATTAAAACAATGAGAACCAAATAATGCACAAACATAATTGAAAGAAACTAATAAGGGACTAAATTGAAAAACAAAATAAATGAAGAAAAATGATAATAAAAAGGAGCAATAAAAAAATGAAGACCAAAATTGAAAACCAAATAAAATGAAATCAAACTCCAAAGGACAAAAGTAAAAAAAATAATGATGAAAAGGATAAAAAAAATATTAATCATAAGTTTAAAGATCATATTGAATAAAAAAATCTAATGAGATTAAATAATTAGGGACAAACTTAAAGAAGTATCAAATCTAGAAAAAAATAGAAATCAAAAGAATGAGAACCAAATCCAAAACAAATACAAACAAGAGGACATAATTGAATTTGTCAAAGCTCTGCTTGTATACCGAGGCTTGGAAGAGAGAAAAGAAGGGGAGAAAAAAAAAGATCAATTTTCACCGAACCGCCGCTCAGATGACAAAATGTGTCACCCTAAAATATACGCCGTCCCATTTCGTGTCGGGTGAGTAGGCGATTGGTCTTTTTTGATCAATGTACGTACCCCCATGCGCTACTAGAATGGCACAAAGGGTGATGACGCTTTTACGCATGTGAGGCATGTGTAGACCTACTTTATCTATTTATTAATATTATAATAAAATAAAATGCTAAAAAAGCTATAAGGGCATACAAATATTATGAAAAATCATGATGTAAATATGAAAATACCCTCCTAGCCAGCCTTTAATTTTTTAAGGTCAAAGCAAGGTTGTCAATTTCATTCCGTTCCGCCCGGAATGGCCGAAACATTTCATACCAATTCAAAAAACAAAACAAAACGGAACAAATTTCATCTCATTTTAAATCTCGGCCCGTTCCGGATTTTTCGGCCAAATTCCGGCCGAAACGTTCCGGTTTCATTCCGGTTGTTCCGTTTCGGCCAAAAAATATTATTTTTAAAAATTAATATATGGTTTATATTATTTTAAGTTAAAAATCTATTTAATCTTTACTATTTAAAAATATTTTAAAATTTAAAATTATATTTGTTTGGCATTATGTTTGTATTGCATAATTTATAATTAATTTATCTTGAATTTGAATTATGTTTGTGGAATATATATATATATATATATATATATATATATATATATATATATATATATATATATATGAACAGTACAACCCCGAAACGACACGCCGAAATACTCCGAAACTGAAACATTTCGTTTCAATTAAAAAAACAAAACACCTATCGAAACAGAATTGACAACCTTGGATCAAAGGGCAAGCATTAAATTTTACATTCACATAAAGTGGGCACAGACATAACAGCCCCTTATTTAAATGTCAATATTTTTTTACGATTTTGCTCCCAATACAAAGATAATTGTTAATAGCAATGAAGGGTAAAATTATTATTAATCTGCTTAAATTCATAGTGAATCTCTTCACTTACTACGGTGATTCCTGAGACCTTATAGTTTTTTTCTTAATGCTTTTCTTACACTTCAAAACACAAAATCGGCATTAAGCTCCAAATATTCCTCTACTGTAATGTATTTACTCGCATTCTCTGATTTAGCACCTGGAAAGTTGATAAAAAGTTCGTTATGATCCGGCATCTTCTTTTTTCCCTATCAGCAATCCACCTGACCCCGAAGCACAGACATCGCATTCATCATCGGGATAAGCAACAACAAAAAAGAAAAAGAAAAAGAAGAATTATGGAGTCGGTGGCCTCACCACTACCAACCCTAAACGAAAAGCACCTTAATATTAGAAAATCATATTCCCAGTTGTGGGAGTTTGCTTGGATGATGGTTGCAGATCTTAGGATTGGGTCCTTGACGAATTTCTATAACTAATTTGGGTGATGGACGTTACACCAACCGCCCGCTCTGGATCACCTGTCCCAACTAGAAAACCAAAACCCTTGACTTCGCATGCATTTCTTCCTTTTTCCCCGCAAGCGTCCATATCAGCTATCACCCTCTCTTCCATACTCCACAGATTTGGTGAAACTTTGGTGCTTTTAAAAGCATGAAACCATGATGCAATTTATTGCTAAGAATACATAAGATCACCTAACAGCAGTTCGCGGGATTACCGAATCCTCCTCTCTGTTCTGGGACATCAAGCACCTGGTAGTACATGGTGATACAAATAGTGTAATGTTATATTCACCGATGGGGTAAATGTCGGGTTTTTTGTTCCTTGATTATTCGAACTCCAGAGATTTTATGTTTCTGTAGACTGGGCCAGGATTTAACATTGACAGAATTAGATCCAGTGAGTGAGTATACATGCATACTTCGTAAGTGGGTGTGAATGGATACCACGTCATGCCATTTTTACAAGGAAGCTAGCTTTTACGTTTTGGTGGAAGGATGGGAAAACCCATTTTCTTTGAATGGGGAAACTGTAGTTTTGGGTGGAAAGATGAGAAAATCCAGTTTCTTGAATGAGTTGTCTTGTCCTGGTTAGCGAAAATTGTTTCACTTTTCATTGAAAGCTTGGCTAATTTGTCGTTGCTATTTGCTGGTGGAAAAGACGTCATTTCCATCAAACTAGCTATCATTTAACAAAAAAAAAAAAAACAATGTTAGGTATTCTGGTTGTTTTCTAAAAAAAAACTTCAAAATATAAATTAAAAAATTCATATAAATATTTAATCAAATAAACTAATAATTATTTATATAAACAAAAAAAATTAATAATAACAAAAAAAATTAAAATATAAATATAATTTTCACCTCACCTATTTTTTACTGGATTGTTGCAAGTCTTTTTGCTATATCTACAAAAGTGTTGTTGGAGGCCAAGACATTTAATATCATAATATGGTGTTTAATAAATTTATTTATGAAAATCAATGCATAACAAAAATAGATATACACATAAAATTTATTGAATAAAATAAAAAGAAAATGTTTTGTTCAAGGCTACACATATTAAAAATTTTGAAAAAAAACAAATATTTTTATTTTAAAAAATAAGTTTAATCTATATATATATATATATATATATATATATATATATATATAAACGACACTAACCTCATAAAAAAATTAAACACACTCTATATAATTAAAAAAAAAATTATTATTTCAAAAAGGCTAAATAAACCAGAACAATTACAGAGAATGGGTATTAATAAAAAAACAAATGCAAAATTTATTTTGAAAAATACACATGAAAAGGTAGTAATTTTAAAAAAGAATATATAAAACAATGAGGTCATGCGTTATGGGCTTGGTAAGCTAAGCCCAACGCCTGATGCATAAAGAAAGGCCCCGCATGGGCTTTTTTTTCTAGAAATCATCCACCTTATTCTTTATCAAAATGAAAAAGACGACACATTGTCTGTTAATCCTAGAATTCGATCACTAATGTGGCTGAAAAAACAGGGTTCTTTTTTAACCCAAAAACCTATTTTGAAACCAAAACATCTAGAAAACACCTTAAAAACCTTGTTAAACTAATCTATGGCCTCAAAAAATGCAAAAAAAAAAAAAAACCCATCCCAAAACCCTAAATCAACCCGAAAATAAAAACTTTTTGAGCTCGGATATGTTTTTATAGGTGTTTTCAAGGTAAAAAAAAAAAAAAAGACTTAAAACTTAACTCTCCTCATTATATGGAACCTTTTGACTTAAAAATAGATTATTTTGGGACTATTATTAAACCTGTCCCTGCCCGGCGGGTCAACCTGAGACTCAGTCGACCCGATGGCTGAACCAGTCTAAGTTTGTTAAAAGACCGATCGAAGAAATAACCTGGAAAAACCCGGTCGACCCGGCGGTTCGACATATGAACCGGGTGAACCCAGACGAGACCCGATATTTTTTTTTTCAAATGTGGTTTTTCTCCTATACCCCTCTTTTTTTATATATTTTTTAGTTGCTATTAACACTTTTTAAAGTTCACTACATAAATATTAGAAAAATATTTTATTTTTTTAATTTGGGATTTGAAACCCTTTAATATATAATATAAAATAATTTTTTTTCAATGTGGGATTTAAAACCTTTTCGTATATATTCTCTATGTTCATAAGAAAAAAAGTTATGTTTTTTCAATGTGGGATTTGAAACCTTTTCGTATATATACTCTATGTTCCCAAGAAAAAAGTTATTTTTTAAATTTAGGATTTAAAGCCCATTTAATATATATATTCTATATTCACAATAAAGAAGTTATTTTTTCAATGTGGGATTTGAAACTCTTTAATATATATACTCTATGTTCACAAGAAAAAAAAGTTATGTTTTTTCAATGTGGGATAAATTTTTTTTAAAAATATTCTCTTAAACTTCATTATTTACAACATATATAGCCTATATTCACAGGATTTTTTTATATGAAATATTAAAATTTTAATTTTTTTTAATTTTTCTGGATTAATCCAGGTTGACCCATGAAACTCAGGACCCGACCCCCTGGCCAGGTCAACCTTCAGGCCGAGTTTGATAACTATGTCTTTTAGTGGCCTAAATCTTTCTCAACGACGACTTTCATTCTCAAATCTAGAATTTGACAACCTCTTCTCTCTCCTCCACCCAAAAAAAGACTAAAAAGAAAGGAAAACAAAGTTTGGTATCAAAATATATATTTTTAAAATTATAGGAATCAGTCACTTTATAGTTAAAAAAGATTTGGGATGAAAATAAAATTTTGAAACAAATTTCAAAGCTACCAACTATGTTATCGGTGTTTTTCCCTTCGGTCCCCTGTTTTTCAATTCAACCCTCGCTTCAAAAAAAATAAATGCAATTGAGCTTCAATTTGGGCTTGAAAAGGTTTAATTGTGCAGAAAAAAAGTTCAAGGATAAATTAGAATTTTTCAAAAATCTCAATATTACAATCCACAATGATATTATAGGTAATTTGTTGCCACTAAAAGTTTTTTTTTTCTTTTTCTTTTCTTGTTCATTTAGGACTTATTAAATAGATGATTTGTGTGTTGCTCCATACCGATTCATAAACATTATAAATGGTTATTGTAATAGCAATTGGAAGTTAGATTTGTGAACGTTTTAATATTTGTAAACCATGTCAAACCCATGTGCCTTGGATCTGGCAGGCGCACCAGACCCAAGCTACTTGAGCCTAGCACCTCTACTAGATTTTAGTTTTTAGGGTTTGGTTATGCCACACCCAGGTTCCTGGGGCCTGTCTATTAATGCGAGACTTAAGAAATTTAGGTACGGCGTCCTTGTCAGACCCATGACGTCTGGGTTTGATATCCTTTCCAAACCCAAGGTCATGCCTGACTTGAGTGCCTAAGGTCTGACTGTTTTGTCAAATCCGAGTGCCTAAGGTCTGACAGACATGCTTGACCTCAGTGTCAGGTGTCTGGCAACCATGTTATTTCCCAGCATCTGGGGCTTGATAGTCATGCTTAACCCTAATACTTAGTATCTGATTGTTTTGCCAAACATGAGCACCTGAGATCTAACAAATATGATTGACTTTAGCCCTAGGTGTCTGACAGCCATGTCATTTCCCAACCCTGGGGCCTGGCAGTCATACCATACACTAGCGTCTGGGGTGTCATTCTTCGAGGTCTAATGTCTGGCAGTCTTGTTATGCCCCAACCTTGCCATAACCCGACGTCTATGGTATGACAACCAAGTTTTTTGGGTCAGGCAAGCATTTCAGACCCATATTATTTGAGTCTGGCATAATAAGCCAATTTTTTTAAAAAAAGTTCACAATCATATCAATAATTGATCCCATTCATGATAAGTCAATTTAATTAAATAATAAAATTAAGTGAAAAAAGGTTTGAGGGTTCATTACTAACATTTTAAAAAAGAGATAATTACAAAAATACTTTTATATTCCTTTTTTATCTTCATATTTTTATAAATTATATTTTTCATCCTATAGTTTATATATTCAATAACAATTTATATTCTTAACCATTCATTTTATTTGATTTTTTTGTTTGATCTATGATATAAAATATAACTTACAAAGGTACAGAGAAAAATGAAATTTATATCAAATTATAGGAGTAGGGATTTTGTAATTATCCCTTTAAAAAATCTTGGATTTAGTTGTTAGCACCACTTCCATTATATGAGCAATGAGAGCGAGGTATCATGATCAAGTTCCACTTTTTGAAACACATGCAGCAGAAAAACACACCACTACTAGGTCCATTATCGCATTAGTGGCAATTTGATAATAATTAGGTGATTATATCATGGTAACTATTTTTTGAAAGCATGTCCATCAACATCTCCATCTGTAACACAAGGAGGCCAAAAAAAAAATAGTGGTTTTAATTAAAGAATGGACAAAAAAAAATGTAGTGGTTATAGCTAAAGAAGAGACAAAAACAATTAAAAAAACAAAATGGTTTTAGTTCAAGAGGGACAAGAACAAAAGGTAAGGTAAGAAAGTATAGATGTTACATTGCATTAATCGCATGCATAGGATGAGGCAATTAAAGGGTATTTTTTGCTCGGTTTAATTTTATATGCACAAGTTTATTGTTATTTTGATTATTAATTTATATTAAAGTTTATTATATAAACATATTAAAAGAAGCTTTTATTTTTTTTATTGTGGAATTGAAAACCTATTAATATATATATTTTATATTTATAAGAAAAAATGTGTTTTTTTTAATATAGAATAAAAAATTATTGTTTAAATGTTTCAACTTAAAAAGAGAAGATAATATCTTTATAATATAGAATTAAAGAAATATTTTGAAATATTCTTTTAAAATTCAATATTTATAACATGTATTAAATACATCCAGATAGATTGTTCTTAACTTTTTCGTGTAAAATATTAAAATCTCAAATATATATTTTTTATTTTTTATAAGTTGACCCAAGATTTATTTTCTTGACCGGATCAGCCCCAGACTTAAAATTTATTTTTCCATTCCAAATACATTATTAAAATTAAAATGTTATTTAAATTTGTTTTTAATTATCTATTATAATTCTTCAATTTCCACTCCAAGTTTCTTAATCCTAGTATTCAAACACCCAGTCACCGTTATTTTTTCCGAGAAAATATCAGTACATTAAACAATAATTAAGACCAATTCCTTTTTTTTTTTTTCATAGGTGAGGAATTAATCGGTGGATGCATCTTAAAGTCGAAATCCTGAAATGTATGATCCTTTGTACTTGACTCATTGAAAAAGCATCGCTTCAACTTTGGTGTGTTTTTTAGATTATAGTAGAGATTATTTTTTAAAATAATTTTTATTTTAAAATTAATTAAAATGATATTTTTTTTATTTTTTAAAATTTAATTTTAATATAAACATGTCAAAATAATTTAAAATATAAAAATAAATGAATTTAAACTAAAAAAATAGGGTTTTTAAAAAATAGTATCCAACCGACAACAGGAAAAGAGCGTTGAGAAATCGGAGGAAGTAACTTACTCATGTCTTAGAGCGTGTTTGGTAGTGTGGTAGCGGTTGCTTTTCAAATAGTTTTTTGTGCCGAAATACATGTCAATGATGTTTTTTCATTTTTTAAAAATCATTTTTGACATCAGCACATCAAAACGATCCAAAAAATACAAACCGAACTTAATTTTAACAAAAAAAAAAATCAAATTTAAACAAAACACAAGTGCAACCGCACTACCAAACGGTCCCTTAATGGAACGGTGGCGAAATTGGAAAGTTCTGATATATTTTTCCTCATGTTCAAATTTGTAGCCTCCCAGGCTAGCCCTGAGGTTGGTCAAAGCTTCTTCCACACCTTCCGTGTCTGCTTCAGATAACAGCGATACGAATTACGACACGCTAACCTGTTGCCTGTTACTTAGTAATTCTCTCACATTTAACTTCCCAAATCCCAAAGTACCCTCGAGATCCCTAACATATTTTATTCATTCTCAGACACATGTTGCGCGTGTTAAACAACAAAAAACCTCTAAACCTCAAATTAACTTGAATAAAAAAATCTTTTCAAACGCAGATATATTTTTTAAGTACTTTCAACATAAAAAAACACTTAATTTAATTTTTTTTTCATTATATAAAATCATTTTACACAAAAATATATCATTTTAATAGTTGAAGTCGTCCTTAGTAACAATCTTTTCTCTCGACTCTGAATATGATAAAGTTCCTTTCTTTTACACTACTTAAAAAAAACTAAAAAATAAAAAAAATAAAATTTGGTATGAATTTTTTTTAAATTAAAGGAATTGATTATGCAAATGTTAAAAAAAATAAGAGACTAAAATAAACTTTTTAGATAAATTTTAATGTTACCACCTATTTTATCTATTGTTTTCACTTCAAATATCTATCTTTTAATTTAATTTTTTTTCTAGAAGATATGTAATTAGATATTAATTTGATTTAAAAGGGTAAAATAGTAAAAAATAAAAGTTTAAGAATAAATTTAAAAATTTTTAAAAACCACTACTATAATCCATAATATGTAATATACGTGAGATAATGAATAATAACGTGGCTATAGAGCTATTTTAGTTTCTTTTAATGTTTGTAAATGACCATGGTCACTTAATCAAGATTGCTCACGTGGACAACACTTTGAATGGTTATGCTTAGAAAAGATCGGTGGCGATCATGTCCATTAAATGCATCTTTTCTCAAAGATAAGCTGCTGCTGATACTGCGTTTGATATAATAGTAAAAATTATTTTTATTTAAAATTATATTAAAATAACATTATTTTTATTTTTTTAAATTTATTTTTGATATTAATATATTAAAACTATTCAAAAACATAAAAAAAATAAAAATCAACAAAACAGGGGTGAAACTGCTACACTAAACTGTCCCTGAAATAAACTCGATCTATAATGGTTATGAGAATTATTAATATATATTTCACAATACATTAAATTTAAATTCATTTTTCCATTCAAATTAAATACATATGTTAATTTTTGAACAGGAACACTTTCAATACAAGGACAATATTTTTTTATTAATAGAAAAAGAAAGACGAACCAACGAAATAAAAATTATTGTAAATTATTAGGTGTAGACTATAAACGGAAGCAACAGTGACGCCCACAGGCTGAAGCAAGAGAGGCAGTACAGATTACAAAACCACCAACCATGCAAGTACAGAGGGCAATTATGTACTTACACAACTTCTTTTCCAAGTAGTAGTTAAAAAAAAGTCGCTGTCCCAGCCAATAAATCTTCCCTCGGAGCCCTCTCCCTCTTCCCATCTCTCTGGCCTCTCTCTCTCTCCCAAAATCTCTCATTCTTCCGTTTTAATTACCTCAGCTCTGTCTGATATATAGAGAGAGAAAACCCCAATTGACGTCACCTAACATGAGAGACCTACAGTTGACCCAGGTTGCTGGAGCCCGGAAATCCCCTCCGGCCATGATTTCTGCCGGCGAAGAAGATGCCGATGACATGAAGGAGGATGTTAGGCTTCTTGATTCTTATGAAAGCCTTGGAGATAATGATAATTCGCATAGAATTGTGATCGAGGAAGATGGGTTTAAGAGAATTCAAGTGAGAGTTACAGGGATGACTTGTGCAGCTTGTTCCAATTCTGTTGAATCAGCATTGAAGAGTGTTAATGGGGTTTTCAGAGCTTCTGTTGCTTTGCTTCAAAATAAAGCTGATGTTGTATTTGACCCTGCTTTGGTTAAGGTAGGTTGGTATTCTTGGCGGTGGCTAAATTGAAAAATATTACAATTGAATTTTGATTTTTTTGTGGCGTTTGATTGTTAAGTAGGAGATGAGTTATTGTTAGTTCTTAGAGATTCTTAGCTTTTAATTAGTTAGTAGCTTTGATTTTATTTTGGTTATTGTGAAATTTTGTTTTGCTGAATTGGATCATATTTTAGTGCTCAATGTGAAATAGTTTTAGATTTTCAGTTTGGGTTTGGTTATAGATGATGGTGGATTGGAAGTTGTTTTTATAGCATAGTGTTTTGAACTGAATGTTCTAAGTTTTAAAGCCGAGCTGAATATCTTACTTTTGACTTTTAAGCTCTAGGTTGGCTTCCTTATCGCTATTGAGTTCATATATTTTCAACCACGGCTTTTTTTTTTTTTTTTAATGTACATTCATGGATCATATATCATATAGACTTGATTGAGGAACTTCTTTGTGGTTACAGTACTTCTGATGTTAGAACAGATCTAAGATGACATATTAGTCCTAAATGATGAGAAAGGTATGATTTGACATTGCTATTGATAAAGCAGAACAAGAGGACATCCTATATTAACACTTACTCTGGATGCATTCAGGTTAAAAGATTTCTTGCTCCTACATTTTCCTTTTTGAATACACTCAGAAAGTTCGACTTTGAAATTCTAGGTCTCCATTTTCTGAATACATTTCTTGCTATGGGTGGGGGTTTGGTAAATTGAAATATTCAGGTACTCTAAAAAATTGTAAATTGTATGTTTTATAGATTGATTGCAATGCTTCAAGTGAATCTCAAGGTTATATATTTGTGGCTTATGAAAGAGGGTTTCCACAGTTGTTGAAAGACACCTAGATAACAGGATCACTGAGATGTTTATATAACTGTGAGAGATTTATGTCACATGGTTTCCTTCTCTGAATGGCTTAAGTGAACTGCATGGGCTTTTACTTTGCGTGGCCTAACCGCTGTTAACATAAATGTACTGAAGTATTTTATAAATGCCTCTGAATTCAGGATGACGATATCAAGAATGCAATTGAGGATGCAGGCTTTGAAGCAGAGATTCTATCTGAACCCATTAAATTAAAAACAAAGCCAAATGGAACCCTTTTGGGGCAGTTCACAATTGGAGGTATGACCTGTGCTGCCTGTGTAAACTCTGTTGAAGGCATTTTGAGAGATCTTCCTGGTGTCAAAAGGGCTGTGGTGGCTTTAGCTACTTCTTTAGGGGAAGTTGAGTATGACCCTATTGTCATTAGCAAAGATGATATAGTGAATGCTATTGAAGATGCAGGCTTTGATGCGTCTCTTGTACAGAGTAGTCAACATGATAAAATTGTACTTGGAGTTGCTGGGATATTCAGTGAGGTGGATGTACAGCTTTTAGAGGGAATACTGAGCATGCTTAAAGGAGTAAGACAATTCCGTTACCACTGGATATCCAGTGAACTAGAAGTTCTCTTTGACCCTGAAGTTCTGGGTTCTAGATCCTTGGTTGATGGGGTTGAGGGAGGGAGCAATGGGAAATTTAAATTACATCCCATTAACCCTTACTCAAGAATGACTTCTAAAGATGTTGGAGAGACCGCTGTTATGTTTCGACTTTTCATTTCCAGTGTGTTTCTTAGTGTGAGTATTTTCTTAACATGCTAATGGTTTTGATTATCTCTTCAATAGTGTACCTCTAATGTTTTTTCTTTCGTTCTTTATGTTTATGTGTGTGTGTGTGTTGGGGTTGGTTGGTTGGTGAGTATGTTGAGGTTAGTTTACAGTTGGTATCATTGTCTACCTGCTTTCATACACAAGTGTGCACCATATCTCCTGGTTTCTTCTAAGGACCGAGGATAATTGAGAAGGCATTATATGTTAATACATTCTTCTGGGAATCTCGCTATGGTGACATCTTCTCTTTGAACACTTGGAAAGCCCATATAGGCATCTGTTTGTTTCTTTGTTGGTCTGTTTTTATTTTTTACTGCTGTATTAATTATTGGCATTTGATGAATTGTATCCAGATTCCCATCTTCTTCATGCGAGTAATTTGCCCTTATGTACCACTGTTGTCTTCCTTGCTGCTCTGGCGCTGTGGACCCTTCCTAATGGGTGATTGGTTGAAGTGGGCATTGGTGAGTGTTGTTCAATTTGTAATTGGGAAGCGCTTCTACGTGGCAGCTGGTAGAGCCCTTCGAAATGGTTCAACCAATATGGATGTTTTAGTTGCATTGGGAACTTCAGCCTCATACTTCTACTCTGTTTGTGCACTACTATATGGTGCAGTCACTGGCTTTTGGTCTCCAACATATTTTGAGACAAGTTCCATGCTGATTACATTTGTATTGTTGGGGAAGTATTTGGAGTGCCTTGCCAAGGGGAAAACGTCAGATGCTATCAAGAAGTTAGTAGAACTTGCTCCAGCAACAGCACTGCTGGTTGTCAAAGACAAAGGTATTTTTTTATCTTTCCTTTTTAATCTTTTGCACTTGAGATATGGTTTGAAATTATCTCATTAAATTTTTTTCTCAATGAGCTATAGCCAATATCGAAACACAGATAAATTCCCCTTAATCTTAATCAGGCTAAAAATAATAAAAATGAAGTACCAAACCATTGAAGAGCTAAGTAATTTTTGGTTCATTTTCTAGGTGGAAGGTGCGTTGGAGAAAGGGAAATAGATTCATTACTTATTCAGCCTAATGACACATTAAAAGTTCTTCCTGGTACCAAAGTTTCTGCTGACGGCGTGGTTGTATGGGGTTCAAGTTACATTAATGAAAGCATGGTGACTGGTGAATCTGCACCTGTTTTGAAAGAAGTTAGCTCATCAGTTATTGGAGGTACGATGAATTTACACGGCGCTCTTCACATGAAAGCTACTAAAGTAGGATCAGATGCTGTTTTGAGCCAGATAATTAGTTTGGTTGAGACAGCCCAGATGTCCAAAGCTCCAATTCAGAAATTTGCAGATTATGTAAGTACCACTTAAGTGGCTTCGGCTTGAATCTATTTTACCACTATTGTCCTTCTGGTAGAAATTTTTTATGGAATATATCATCTGCTTTGGGAAGAATTGCAGTTCATGTTGGTTGCCTATCCGTAGTAACTGAATGAGTTTTCATGCACTAAGTAAACTGTACCTTTGTTAAACACCTGTTTGCTGTTGCCGAACATGTCCTTGCTAAATTGCCAATCCATATTCTTATGTGCCAAATATATGCTATGCATTAGCTTAATTGTCTCTTATTTTGATGTAAAAAGGTCCAATTTCAGCTGTATTAATGTTAATTTGAGCTAGTTTTATTGGGATGAGGGAGACACTGCTATGATCAGAATAAAAATTGGCTTTAAGACTGCCAGTTTTGTCTTTCTGGAATATTTTATAGTTCATGTTGCTGATGGCTGTTTTTACAAATAAATTGTCAAGGGGATTATTTATTACTTGATATACAAGTTCAGTCAATTTTTTAAATCTCGTAATCCAGTTTTTCCTTGTCTGTTCCCCTCCACTGAATTACTGCTAGATCTCGGATAGAGGGAAAACAATAGGATATTTTATCTCGTTTGGACATTACTTTCTAAAACCATCTCACTTGTGTCTTGTTTTATATACATATCTGGTTGTTCATTTCTTCCGGGCCACTCTTTTTTCTATAGGCAATCATTGGTGTTATTATGCATATAGACAGATATGTACTCAGATTGTCTTCCTCTTTAATATTCTTCTTATATTAGATGTCTCTATGAATTGCAGGTGGCAAGCATTTTTGTTCCTATAGTTGTTGGATTGTCTTTGGTGACATTCTTTAGCTGGTAAGTTCATTGCTTTTTTTGCTTTGTTGATGTGGCATCTTAATTTTTTTAATGGTTGTATTCATAAATTCTTTTGATTAAATATTTTCTGTAATCGTTTGCAGGTACATTAGTGGAATTTTGGGAGCTTACCCAGAAGAATGGCTTCCAGAAAATGGCACTTACTTTGTCTTTTCCCTTATGTTTTCAATCTCAGTTGTGGTAATTGCATGCCCATGTGCACTTGGCCTGGCAACACCAACCGCTGTCATGGTTGCTACTGGGGTTGGGGCTAACAATGGTGTGCTGATAAAAGGAGGAGAAGCTTTGGAAAGGGCCCAGAAGATTAAGTACGTGATATTTGATAAAACAGGTACTCTAACCCAGGGAAAAGCCAGTGTTACTGATGCAAAAGTTTTCACTGGAATGGGCCGTGGAGAATTTCTCAGATGGGTGGCCTCTGCGGAGGTGATTTTTTGCTTGTCAAATGTATCTTTGCATGTGTTTGCGTGTGATGATTATGATATGTGTGCATACACAGCCTACCAGAGCTTGGTTATGGCTTGGTGTCCCATTTAAGGTTTCAAAGTTAGTGCCTTAAGTGTTGGTACAGAGGATACCCATAATTTAAAACTACAGGAAAATAAGCCATAATGCATTTTGTGACATGCTATGAGTAATTAGGCACTGAAGGGAATCACCCCTCTTTCTTTGCTACAAATTATTCAAAAATATAAAAACAATCTCTGATTCTCCATTACCTTGTTTACATGTCTCAGGCTAGCAGTGAACATCCACTGGCAAAAGCAATAGTGGAATATGCACGTCATTTCCATTTCTTTGATGAACCTTCTGCAACCAGCCAAACCCCCAGCAGAGAGTCTACAATCTCTGGGTGGCTTCTTGATGCCTCAGACTTCTTGGCTCTTCCTGGAAGAGGTGTGAAGTGCTTTGTAGATGGAAAACAAGTTTTGGTGAGTTCCTTGGCATAATAAATATGTAACGTATTGCAGCTTGAATCTCGAGAAAAATGTTCAATCACTTCCGGGAATACTCATAGGACTGCATTCTTAACAGGTTGGTAACCGGAAACTTATGACTGAGAGTGGAATTGCCATTCCAGACCAAGTAGAACATTTTGTAGTAGAGCTTGAAGAAAGTGCAAAGACAGGCGTCCTTGTTGCGTTTGATGACACCATAATTGGTGTTTTGGGGATTGCAGATCCATTAAAGAGAGAAGCTGCTGTAGTGATAGAGGGCCTTCTGAAAATGGGTGTCAAACCAGTCATGGTGACGGGGGATAATTGGAGGACAGCACGTGCAGTTGCTAAGGAGGTTAGTATATTTTCTATAATACCTTGCCCATAATTTTTTCCCGGAAACTTTGACCTACTTTCACAAAGAAAATCAATTTTCACACAATTTTGAACAGTTTGTAGATCCATGACTGAATTGAATGAAACAATCACTTTGTTGTTATCCCCTCTTTCGTGAAACCAGACACCAACGTTGTGGAAATATGATCTCCCTATTATGCATCCTGGTTCTGATCAATCTTTACCATTTCTCTTGATCCCACAAGACAATAGAATCTAAAGTCCTTCCTTAATTGATGTCTGACTTTTTGCTGTGGCAGAATTATTATCATTTTAATCTTCACCAATATGATTTTTTTGAATACTTCACATGAAGTGAAGATTTTGCACTACAACGTTTTTCAAACAGTTCTAGTAGTGATTTTACGGTTGTGATTTAGGAACCCAGATGAAACCATAATAGTTTCCTAGTTTTGCTGAATAAATAACTGTTGATTGCTGGCATCATTGGCTCATTCCCTCTCATTTGTGCTGTTATTAATAGGCCTCTTTTTGAACCCAAGTGCTCCATCACCAGCTTCATGTTGGTCATTGTTATTATGCTATATGGCTCTTTATATGCTGATTTTAGCTGCACTTTGCATACTTACTTGGAGGCTAAAACCAAACTTAAGCTATTTTTCTGTGTGAAAAAAAAAAAAAATCGATTTACATTGGGTGGGCTTTATATTTTGGCTCTGATGTAAATAACTTATAGTTTTCCTTGTATTGTTTGGAAGGGAATTTTTTTCTTTGTTCATTTTTCTTTTCAAGAAAGCCTAAAGACTTTTTGCTGAGCAGGTGGGCATTCAAGATGTCAGGGCTGAAGTAATGCCAGCTGGAAAAGCTGATGTTATCCGCTCATTTCAAAAGGATGGAAGCATCGTATCAATGGTGGGTGACGGCATCAATGACTCGCCTGCTCTAGCTGCTGCAGATATTGGTATGGCAATTGGGGCAGGGACGGATATTGCCATAGAAGCTGCTGACTACGTGTTGATGAGGAATAACTTGGAGGATGTAATAACAGCCATTGATCTCTCAAGAAAAACCTTCACTCGCATTAGACTGAATTATATTTTTGCCATGGCTTACAATGTGATCGCAATACCTATTGCTGCCGGGGCTCTATTCCCTTCTCTAGGGATCATGTTGCCACCATGGGTAGCCGGTGCTTGCATGGCTCTCTCATCTGTAAGTGTTGTGTGCTCTTCTTTGCTTCTTCGAAGATACAGAAAACCCAGACTCACCACCATCTTGGAAATAACCGCGGAGTAGAAAGAGAGAAAAACAAGAACTCTAGTTGTCAGATCCCTTCTCTAGGGATCATGTTGCCACCATGGGTAGCCGGTGCTTGCATGGCTCTCTCATCTGTTAGTGTTGTGTGCTCGTCTTTGCTTCTTCGAAGATACAGAAAACCCAGACTCACCACCATCTTGGAAATAACCGCGGAGTAGAAAGAGAGAAAAGCAAGAACTCTAGGTGTCAGATCTGCAGGGGAAAAAAAAAATGAAAACGGAGATGAAGAGGAGGATGGGACATAAAATTCTCAATTTTGTATCTATTTCTCGTTCTTTCGCACACTTGTTATACACCGAGGGGATGCAATTCATCACCCGAAATGTAAATGTACTTGTATAATGTCATCATTGTTGTATTTTCTTGTGGTCTTCACATTCAATGAAAGGAAAAAAAAAAAAGGGCTTGGTTCGCTCTCTCTCTCTCTCTCTCGTTTGTTGTACTCTGTGACAGTTCATTAATGTGAAAATAATCTTAGTTTTTGGACATTGAAAGAATTCGTGGAAACTACTGTTGGGGTGGCTTGGTTCACATTTTCCTTTTGGAATTTCCTTCTGTAAAACTCGGCTAGCGATGCTGTAAGGCTGGAAAACGTAAACCTAGGGTTTTAGTGTTTGTGTGGTAACGTTGCCGTGGTGAGGTTTATTCGCGGTCATAATTACTATTTTTTAGTTAAAAAAAATAATGATTTATGCTGATAGGATTCACCAAAAACTTAGCTGTACCGCAGGTTTTGTAGAAGTAATATGTTGATGCTTCTGTGAGGAAGGAGCTACAACAATGAAGCCATGCTTCTTTGTTGTACTATTCACTGAAAAGAACAGTTCTTTTTTTTTAAAATCAGAATGATTGAATTAATTCGCATTGTTTATATAAAAAATTTAATTTTTTTTTAAAAAATTAATTCTGTTAATTGATTTCATTCACTGTTCAAGTAAACAATAGTTTTTTAAAAAATTAATTTAAGATGAATTAAATTTACTCGTACTGTAATTTTAATTTTCTTCCTAATAATATTTATCTAATTTTATTACACGCTTAAAAAATCATAAAAACTGCAGTTTTTGTTGAATTAATTTTGTACATAATAAAATTATAATTTTTTTTAAAATTTTGTTTTACTTGAAAAACTAGTATTTAATATTATTTAATAACACTACATAAATTAGAAGGATATCGCATGATGACGTAACATTTGTGGAATTTGATCGCAATTCCAATTATATTCTTGCAGGGTCCGACCTAGTTAAAAAAAATCAGTTTTTATTTTTATTTTAATTGTATTTTATTTGAAAAATTAGAAGGAGATCGCATGATGACATAATGAAAAATTCAATTTTTGTTGTTGCGCGCTTAAAAACCATGAAAAATATAGTCTTTGTTGGATATATTTCGTATGTGATGACATTACACATAATTTAATGGAATAATAAAAAATATTTGATATCAATATTATTTATTTCATAATATAATAATAATAGTTATAACTCTAATTTAAAAATTATTTTTTTAATCACATTAAATTATTTTTTATTCAACTTTAATTTCAATCATAATGTTAAACAAACATACATTTTTTTTAAATTAACTTTAACTTAAAAATAATTTTTATAAATTAATTTTTTTAAAATCACAATCACAACTTCAAAATCAAAACCACCTGAACCTCTTTACGGCGCCATAGGCTTGTCACCTGGCTGTCAGAACGGGACTCTCTCTCTCTTTAAGTGAGTTCCGGTTCGTGTGAAACTACCCTAGGAAGTGGGAACATATAGCAGCAGGTTCTTTTTTTCTAAAATCAATAAATTAAGATCACAGCACCAAAACTGCCACAGTAGCAGCAAGGTAGGAAGCAAGCACATCAAGTCAATAATTATTTATTTTTTGAATAAACGAGACAAGGAACCCGCATGAACCATGTGGGCTATATCTTAGAACACATTAAATTACTTTTAGATAAAATCGAAGAACAAATGCAACGGCTGTGTGGGAGAAGCAGCAATCTTCACATCAGTCCAAGGTGCCGCACCCACAAAGTGATCAGATCAAATTTCTTTATGTATGGGATAAAACATGTGCAGTATTATATTATATAGACCAAGTCAAGTCTAAAAACGTTTTTTGGCAATAAATCCGTTCAGATAATTCAATTGTCATCGGAGAGATGATAAGTTTGATCTGGAAAATTGTTTATCTCACCGGTCTTTGTCATGCACCTACCCCTGTGGTCCAAGTCAACACTACACTTGAAGCTTGCTTTCACACCACACTTGACGGAAGAAAAGTAGTACGCCACAGCTGTTTCTACTCTCTAGAAAGATGTGCTTTCAACTTTCTGTTTTTTTATTTTTTTATTTCGTAATTGAGTAAGGCCACCTAAAACAGAAGGCTTTTCACTTCTAGGCTTCTAGCCATGTAGTTTAAAAATCTTCCACTGTTATCCTTCTATTTCCCAAAACTCCAATCTTGCACCTAAATATTCAATAGCTTACCTTTTGAATTTGTTTTTTTTTTTTTTTTAGTTTTTTTTAAGGTTTTATGAGATATATATTTCTAGATTTCAGACAAACTAAAACAAAATCTGAAAGTCAACTCTTATTTAGTATAAAATAGCTTAGATGCTCATGCTGGCTAGGAGTTTCTTTCTTTTCCCTCCCCGGGACAAACCTTTATTAGAATTGAATGGGATGGGATTTGAGATTAAATTTAAAGTTATTAAAGAATCAAGAACTAGATAGAAAAAAGAAGGGCTTGAACTTGGGTAAAATGAAATTCAAGACCAAATTAAAAAGTTATTAAAGAATAAAGGACTAAATTATACAAACAGAGCAAAACATTTCTAACACATGTATTACATGTTCTAGTGTGTTAGAGGAGCCGAGCCGCCATATGAGGGTGGCGCTCTCGACTTCCTTTAACCTTTGATGTTGGCCTTCCTTGATGTTATTATTATTGGCTTGGTGGGGCCTTTCTTCCAAGGCGCTGCATGGTATTGATGAAGTTTAAGTGTGGTTATAACAATCAATTTGTTTTCTCTTACTATTCTTTTTATTTCTCTCTCATTCCCTTGGCTTCCATGTTTAGTTTCTTCTTGGTCACAAAATAGGGTTGCATTTTTTTCCTCAAAGTGAATTCCAGTGCCTTCATCTCTAGTCCTTTGTAAAACAAAACATTCAAATTATTTTTTTGTAAAATTAAACATCGACCTGAAATTAAGATATTTTTCAACACTGTAAGAATTTTATATCAAGCCAATCGAATCAAATTATAGAGGCTAATCTTGATTAAACACATTGAGTAAAGATTGAATCAAATAACAAAAAACCTAGGGTGATGAAAAAAAAGAATGAAGGAAAAAAGAAAAGCACGGAAAAAGAACAAACAATGAATGAACAATAGAAGAAACAATAAAAAACCTAGCTATTTGATCTTTTTACTTAATTAATAACGGCAAATTCAATTTTTGTTTTTAATAATTAGAGGGGCAACATCGGGAAAAACCGAACTAGGGGGATAGAAGTGGAGCATTGAAGAATCTACGAGGGCAAAAACATAGTTTAGCGAAAAACAGGAATTTGGTAAATTATCATGCCAAGTCTTGGATAACAAATGGGGTGTGTGTATTCAATTTCTGAAGCAATCACTTTGAATGGGATTATAATAGAATTGACTTGTGAGGAGATCAATTAATGAAGTTGCCTTCCTCGTTAAGCGACACATCCACTCCCTGCCCTACAAACGTGGCCATCGGTAAGGACGTCAAAGCTGATAGTCAACTAATTAATCAATATATGCCTCTCAGACATTATTGTGGACCTGAAAAATGACCTTTGGTCAAAGCCACATCTCTTCCACTTGCTTGCCTTGCAAGCTAACTAATGGCTAAACCTTGCTGGAATCATAGAATTTCCAGGCAGTTTCCTGAATGCCCAACTAATCCTTAATCTTAGAAAGCAGGGAATTTGTTTTAAATGGGAACATAATCGTAGCTAATCCATAAAATAAACACCACTGCCTACTTCATAATCCTAGCTAATCCTTGAAAAAAACCAGAATATACATCAATGCCTACGTCAAAGCCTCAACACCATCACCAGAGAATTGATTACTCTGCTGACACCATTTTGTGGGAGAGTGACGGCACAAAACATCAATCAGTAGCAAATTCGAATACTGAATATAGGGCATATCGTTTTCAACCCCAACTTGCATCAGCTAGCAGCGTTCATTAATTCATGACATGTTCATATTGATAATTCCAAGAGCTGGAATTCCCAGGAAATTTACATGGTGGATATATTCCGTCGAAAACAAGATCATGACATTAATGAATTGCTGATCGTGTACATGCACATATATATACTTCAGTTTCATGTAAAAGAAATTCTAGAAACACGTTTATGACAGTTGAAAAATACCAATCAATACCGTGCGCTGATGAATGACTAAGTACATTAATTGCCAAAGTCAAATGGGGAAATCATCCAGTGGTCCCTTCTGATCGATCGACGACAGTTTTTTAAATATTTTGATAAATTAATCTTTCTTAGTCTAACTAAACCACACCTTAAATCATCGGAGACGAAGCATATTCCTAACGAATAAATACAGAAGAAGAAAAAAAGGAAAAAAACAAAAACGAAGGGAGATGGAACGTCGTCTTTACTTCTCTTGCATTGAATTGAATCTGAAGGTACAAGAGTACATTCAAACCACTAGGATGTTTGATTCTAGTCAAAAGAAACTAAGGGCGGTCATTCTTAGACGCTTGATTCAACAATGTCTTTGGTTGAATAATTATTATTTTCAACATATATTATTCTGTGTAGGCAATAAAACTGTTTCGTTCGAAAATTAAGGCATTGCTTTTGGTTTCTCAAAACAAAGGGCCAGGTGTTTGATATCGACGAGGAGAATTGACGCAGAAGAAACTAATAGGGGAGAGGTGGTGGTTTGGGATTGCAAATCACAGTAATAAAAAGCAGTGCTGCATTATTTTGATGAATCTATATTAATTTAAGCAAGATTTTCCGACCAAGAAGCTAAGACCATCTCAAATGAACCCGAAGATAACCTACTATTAGTCTAAAGGTGATTTTTACTCTCTGGTATTGTGATCTCATTGACAAAAACAGATGTTGCTTCCAGGAAACTACACTCGCTTCGGCCTTGGTGGCTCAGTTTGTCTCTCTCCCAAGGAATAGTCAAGAGTAAGCACATTTACTTTGACTGAAGATGGTCTTCTCAGTATATATATGACTCGAGGTTTACATATGTATTTGTTTGCTTTCCATACTAAATAACACGGCTTAATACAGTGCCAGGCAGGCAATTTAAGATTACAATCAGAGCCACCGTGAGTGACACTATGGCTAGTTCGTCGAGTGATTGGGTGCAACTCTATGAACAAGCCAATATCCATGGACAGGCAACAAATTCCTTTGGATTCTCAGATGCCACCACTGTTGCAACCAGTGGTGCATCGCATATCATAAATCCAAGCAGTTCAATCACTTCAAGTGCTGGTGATCAGACGTTGACCCCTAAAGGTTGTGGGTCGAAGCCAATCAAAAGGAGGTCTAGAGCTTCTAAGAAGACACCAACCACCCTGCTCACTGCCACCACCGCAAATTTCAGAGCCTTGGTGCAACAATTCACTGGCTGTCCTAGTAATCCCATTTCAATCGGGAACCAAAAGGGTCCAATCACCTTGAATTTTGGACTCGGGAGTGCACAAGATCATAGCTACGCGAATGCAGAAATGGCACCTTTTGACAACATTTATTATCATGGGCAATCTCAGATGCAAGAACGACAGCAACCGAGGGAAAACGCACAGCAACCGCACCAGGACCAAGGATTACTTGATCATCTTCCTAACAGTAATGCTTACTTCTCGATGTCTAGTGACCTTGGACCTGATTTAGACAGGCCAGCTGATGATGGGCTTTTCAATATGGACGATTTTGCTTTGCAAGAGTTTGCTAAGGAGTCTTTCTCCGATGAAAACATGAATAATATTGATTGCTTTTAGGGATAGCTAACCATATATATCCAGGTGCGGTTTTGTTCGTAGAATCTCCTCTTAGAGCTATATTGTATGTTTATCCATCAATTTCCAGGCATGTATGCTATTTGCTATTTATTAATTCCTCATCCAAATAACATAGGAAAAGGAATTAAGACTAAGACTATATACTATATATTACGTTTTCATTTTATTTTTTTTATCAAACAGAGGGTGTTTACCAGAAAACAACGATTCTTTTCTGATGCTATTGATGGAAAATTAGAAATGGGAAGTGTATGGTTATATATATTTTCTCACCCCATGGCACTTTGAATAATCCTCTAATATCCATACCACGTTGCACATGACTTAAGGTAATTGTTCATCCATCTTTCGGAGACTCATTTCATCTCTACTTTGCCGCAAGCAATCGCCGGACTCTGGGTGTGGCATGTTATCAAATTCTCCAGTTACCATATCAAACCTCGAAATTGAGTTTGAACATGGTGTATCGTCAAATTCTCTATTTCTTGGTGGCAGGTTTTGAGAAAAAAGATACTTTGACTTTGATGCAGAGACCATCCAATGCAGAGCTCCATCTACAACAACAGGGGTAGCAGAACGCGGATGACAGTAAAAAAGAGAAGCTCGTTAGGTGTCAGGCTAAACATCATATACATAAAGCATTCATGTTCCTCAAGAACAGCAAGCACCCTAACACCTCTTGTCATAGAATGGAAGAAAAATCCACAGATAAAACCAACTCCTTATCCCGCTGGTGTTTGGACAATCATAAGTTCTTGTGCCATCGGATTCCAAATGAAAAACACCCTCTTTGCTCAAGTGTTTTGAAAAGTACCAACGAAGAACAGAAAGCTGAACAATTAAGCAGTCGCAATGGGGGAATCTGTGAGTGAATAATCAAGCAGTGGCATTTGAATTCGATGCCTGACACTTTGCTAGATATGAATCTTGGGCCGTTCATTCTAAGAACCGAAACTCGTTGAGTTTCAAACCAAATCAGTGGATCGAAAGGTTAAAATAGAATTACACCTGCGAGCATGGCCCAAGCATCCTGATATAAATCCTTCGACAACCACAACTTCATCGACTGATTTAGAATTCTCGCCTTTGAAGACAACACATATTCTTTCCCATCTGCATCCGCCACTATCTTCTACTGGAACCTCTAAAATATGAGTTTGACTCCTCGTGAAGATCAATTGCAAGAATAGAACGATTCTCACGCCAATATTTGTTTCCGGTCAAATAAATAACCCTTGATTATTTGAATATAGAGTCAATCTAGGCACTAGCCACTGAACCCCATTTGTCACTGAGGCTACACTTAATTTTTGTCAAAATTTATTTATTTTTATTTTTTAATATTTTTGAATATGTATTAGTGTTAAAAATAAAATTTTAAAAATATAAAAATATTATTTTAATTTATTTATAAATAAAAATACTTTTAAAAATAACATGGAGAATTTTATTTTTTTAATTGATAAATAGAAGTCCATATCACACGGAGATCGAGAAGACTGCAAGCCCAAAGGTTAGCCTACAGATTAAAAAAGAGGAGACATATAGTGAAAAGACAAATGAAAAAGCTAATCGAGAAAAACCTTTTTTTTTTTCCAAAGCAATACAGAGAAAAAGAAGAAGAAGAAATAACACATATCAAAGTTTATTTAAATTTATTTAGAAAAATAATACAATTTAATAAAATACAAATAATCTATGCATCTCACTGTGGACTATAAGAGCTTTAACTGTGGATTCAAGCAGTTAATCTCACCATTCCTTTCAAATTATCGCGATGAGTCCCTAGCCTTCTCGCAACCATGTTGGCTCACCCTTCACTCTTTGAGCTTTGTTTTGGTTCTGACATTTTTTACTGGTTCTTCTCTAATCGTGTCTTGGCTGTGGGGGCTTGGTTGAACATGGCATTGAGTTAAGTTTGAAGTATGTTCCAAAAGATTATTTGAAGAACTCATTTTGACTTGCCCATTCTCTCTATGTTTTTCATTATCGATGGAATCAATCCAAATTAATGATGTCATAACCACCAGAGATCTGCCAAGTCTAATTTTATAGTGAAATTGTCCTTTCAGGTGTTTGCTGTGACTACCTATTGCTATGAAAACAGAGCTCCTGTGAATGCAAGATTTTATTGGGAATCAAGCCCGAGGCCTTAAGATTTGTGACGAGGACAACAGTTGCATGCAGACCTATAAGTTTTGGTGTCTACCTGTGCATTTGGTGGTGGAGACGGCCTTCTTCAACCTGTTGGAACGCGAGGGGCATGGATTGAAGAGGTTAGTCACCATATGGAGTGCAGGAGTCTTTATTTCTTTTAAACATCCATAATATTGAAAACATTTACACTCCACTCATGCATTTTTGTGACTGTAATGTTACATTATGGAATGAAGTTACTCTAGCAGATTAGGAGTCATAAGGGCACAAAATTGGTGAGGATCTTTTTATTAAGAAATCTCGTATGGTGGTTGCGAGGGATCTTTTTTTTGTTTTTTGCAGGCCTAAGGTTGAATGGTTAAGTTTAAGGATATCAAAATCATATGCAATGGTTCTCCTTTCTGGGATTTCTTTTTTTTCCACGCATACAATTGTTCCACTGTTTGTTTTTGATTTGAAATCTTGTTTCCATCTTCATGGCTATGATCTCCTCTCTATTTTTTGTTCTAGCAGTTTTGAAATTACCTGGCTTTTTAGGCATCCTTTATTTCTTTCGAATTATTTGCTCACAAATCAAGAAAAAAAAGTATTTTCGAGTCAGATTTTGATATGTACCACTTCACCACTTCACATGCACGTAATGACACATTAATAGACCACGACATGCAGATATGCAGAGATGCGAAAGCCACGATGTGCAATTGTATAATGGCAGCAAGATTAGCAGAGACCACGACGTGTAGTGGCAAAATGAAAGACTTAGTCTTATTTCTTTATTTAGTCATTTGTTTGTTGAGTTAGTTGTTCTGTTCTAATTTTCAGCATTCCTATGCGGTAGCCATGTTTGTTATTTTCTTTTTTATCTGTACTGCTATATCTATATATAGCCTCAAGAGTTCAGTACAAGAATATACAATTATTCTTCTTCAATACTCTTCTCTTATCCCATCTTCTTCTTGATTCTTAAATTAAACATATCAGTGGTATCAAAGCCAGGTTACAACCATGGACACTCGTGGTAAAACAAATGCAGAATTCCGCAGTGATGTCAATGAAATCTTGGCACGACATGAGAACAGTTTCAATCAGGTGAACGCAGCCTTATAAGCAGTGTTGACGGAGCTCCAAGCTCTTCAAGCTTCTCGCAGCCAAAACAATAATTCCTCTGAAACAAACCCCTTTGCTCGTGACGAATCCTCACACCCACATATTTCTCGTTCTAACACCACAAAAGACTACTCTCATCACAACCTCAAGTTGTCCTTTCCAAAATTTAATGGTGATGATCCAACGGGATGGATTTATAAGGCAGAGCAATATTTTGAATTTTAAAATATTGCGTTGGACCAACAAGTTCAGTTGGCATCATTCCATTTGGAAGGCATCGCCTTACAATGGCACCGGTGGCTGGTCAAATTTCATGGACCACTAACATGGGAGGAGTTCACCAATGCTATACAACTCTGGTTTGGTCCAACCGACTATGAGGATCCCTCAGAGGCTCTGACACGCCTTAAACAAACCACCACCATCGCAGCTTATCAAGAAGCTTTTGAAAGGCTTTCTCACAGAGTGGACAGCTTGCCCAAAAAATTCTTAATAGGTTGTTTTATTGCAGGACTCAGAGATGACATTCGCATAGATGTGAAAATTAAGCAGCCAGTAACCTTGGCCGATACAATAGGGGTGGCCCGACTAATTGAGGAATGCAACCAGCTGCAAAAGAGACCAACTCAACCAGTCCGTTTCCAACCAACTTATGCAACAGCAAAAACCTCCTCCAATCTAGTGGCTGGGGTGCTAGGACCTCCACCAAATCAGCGCCATTACCAAGGTTCCAATAACCCACCAGCAAACTTCCGTAGAATCACCAATCAAGAAGCACGAGAGCGACAAGAGAAAGGATTATGCTATTACTGTGATGAGAAGTTCGTTCCAGGACATCATTGTGCCCGACCACAATTGTTTATGATGGAAGATTCACCTCATACGGATATCGAAGACGTTAAGATCAACCAACCTGATTTGGAACCCTAAGAAGTTCTACCTGAAATTTCTTTTCATGCAATTACAGGAATCGAACATCCACAGACCATATGCATCCTTGGCAAGTTAAAGAGCAAGAATGTAACAGTGCTGATAGATGGAGGTAGCACTCATAATTTTATTGATCAAGCTTTGGTCTCCAGATTCGGATTACTAGTAACTTAGGGTAAGCAATTACAAGTTATGGTGGCTAACAGAGAAAAGATCGAATGTGCTGGACAATGTCAGGCACTCACCCTTATCATTCAAGGCTTTCCTGTCACCACCGATTACTACATCCTTCCGGTTGCAACATGCCAGTTGGTATTAGGAGTGCAATGGCTTGCAACTCTCGGTCCAGTCAGGACTGATTACAAGCAACTTACCATGAATTTCAACATTGCAGGAATTTCTCACACATTTCTGGGATTAGAGAGAACTAGCATTGAAGCCTTAACAGATAAGGAGTTAAATGGATTGCAGGGCTTGGGATTATTCTTCCAAATAATTCCTTCCAACAGCAACAACAAACCACAGTCCTATCCTCCTGAGATTAGTCAGCTGCTAGCTCAATTTTCTCAGGTGTTTGAAAACCCGACTAGTTTACCTCCACAACGGTCACATGACCATCACATCCCATTGCTTCCTACAGCGGGACTAGTCACTGTGAGGCCATATCAATATCCTTATTATCAGAAGACTGAAATAGAGAAAATAGTTAAGGAGCTTCTGCAATCTGGTTTAATCAGACCAAGTTACAACCCGTTCCCCTCCCCAGTTCTATTAGTGAAGAAGGCCGATGGTGCATGGTGATTTTATGTGGATTATCGAGCACTCAATGACATCACGGTGAAAGATAAGTATCCAATTCTAATAATTGATGAATTATTAGATAAGTTGCATGGCGCCAAATTTTATTCCAAATTGGATTTACATTCTGGATATCATCAAATCCGAGTGCATGATGCTGACATTCATAAAATAGCTTTTAGAACTCATGAAGGGCATTATGAATTTATTGTGATGCCATTTGGTCTCACCAATGCGCCTGCAACATTTCAAAGTCTCATGAATGATCTCTTTCAACCCTACCTTCGACACTTTATCTTGGTTTTTTTTTTTTATGACATTCTAGTATATTCAAGATCATGGACAGATCATCTCACTCATTTGCAAACTGTTCTATAGATCTTATCTGCTAACAGTTTATTTGCTAAATTGTCTAAGTGTCAATTTGGAGTTTTACAGGTTAGTTACTTGGGCCACATCATTTTTGAGCAAGGAGTAGCGGTTGATCCCACCAAAATCCAAGCTGTCATCGAATGGCCACCACCAATAACAGCAAAAGGAGTCTGTGGATTTCTTGGGTTGGCAGGTTACTATCAAAAATTTATCCGTCATTTTAGGTGTATAGCAGCACCTCTAAATCGTCTCTTGGGCAAGGATGGATTTTAGTGGAACGATGCAGCAGAGAAGGCCTTCTAATAGTTGAAAGAAGAATTGATATCCTCGCCAGTCTTACGCCTTCTTGATTTTACTCAACAATTCGTCATTGAGTACGATGCTAGTGGAGTAGGACTTGGTGCCATTCTGCTTCAACAGAACCAACCGATTGCCTATTTTAGTGAAGCATTGAAAGGGTCAGCTTTAGTATTGTCCACCTACGAAAAAGAAATGTTGGCGATCGTTAAGGCAATCAAGAAGTGGCGTCCATACTTGTTGGGAAAACCTTTTATAGTTTGCACTGATCACAAAAGCCTTAAATACCTCCTGGAGCAACGAATTATTACACCTGCACATACACGCTGGCTGCCAAAACTGCTTGGTTACGATTACAAAATTGAGTATAAACGTGGGCTTAAAAATCAAGGTGCTGATTCGTTATCACGTGTAGTTGAATTCCAGTTTATATCCATTTCTCAACCACATGCAGATTGGTGGCAACTGCTTCAGAAGGAAGTCCAACAAGACTCTTTTTATGTTAACTTACTGCACAAACACCAACCATCTCAAGCCCGCCATCAGTTACTCCTTCGCGATGGCGTTTGGTTCAAGCAGAACAAAATTTATTTGAGCTCCAGCTCCCCTTTGATTCCAAAGATTTTGGATGATTGTCATTCATCACCTGTAGGTGGGCACTTTGGGTTTCTTAAGACTTTATCTCACATGAGACAGAGTTTTTTTTTGTCTAATATGCGGCAGCATATGAAGGAATTCTTGCAACAATGTGATGTCTGTCAGCGGTATAAAACAGATTGTATGCAGCCAGCAGGATTGGTTCAGCCTCTTCCTATTCCTCTTCAAATCTGGACTGATGTCTCCATGGACTTTATTAAGGGGTTACCATCTTCTAATGGTTAAACTGTTATCATGGTCGTGGTTGACAGATTGACCAAATATGCCCATTTTGTTGCATTGAAACACCCATTTTCTGCTGTCAGTGTGGCCAAGAAATTTGTTGCTAATGTGGTTCGTCTACATGGAATTCCAACTTTCATAGTTAGTGATCGGGACAAGTTGTTTATCAGTGCTTTTCGGCGCACACTATTCAATCTGCAGGGGACCAAGTTATGTATGAGTTCAAGTTACCATCCCCAAACGGATGGCCAAACTGAAGTTGTCAATCGAACATTGGAACAGTATTTACATTGTTTTGCAGAAGGCCAGCCACGCAAATGGGTTGAATGGATTCCCTGGGCTGAGTTTAGTTACAATACTTCAATTCATTCCTCCACCAAGATGACCCCCTTTGAAGCTGTTTATGGCATTCCTCCTCCCAACTTACTGACTTATATACCGGGCACTTCTCGCATTCAAGCCGTTGATGAATATCTACGTGACAGGGTACCATCCTGCATGATTTGCGCCATAATCTTCAGATGGCTCAAAATCGGATGAAATGCCAAGCAGACCAACACCAGCGTGAGGTATCATTCACTGTTGGAGATTATGTGTATTTAAAACTTCAGCCCTATCAGCAAACTTCTGTGGCTTTTCGAGCTTCTCTTAAACTCGCCCCACGTTTTTTTGGTCCATACAAAGTTTTGGAAAGGGTCGAATTGGTGGCTTATAAACTGGCATTGCCTCCTGGTTCTCAAATCCATGATGTATTTCATGTCAGTTTGTTAAGAAAGTATGTGGGTCCAGTTACTCCTACCTCTCCTGAACTTCTCCCTGTCTCGGTTACATCAGTTGTTTTTCCCCAACCTAAAGTTGTCTTAGACCAGCGTGTGATACACAAAGGTAACTATCGTCCAAAATCTGAAATTTTGGTGAAATGGGTTGGTGCACCAGCAGAAGACGCTACTTGGGAAAATGAGTGGCGTTTTTCCAAGTCCTATCCCGACTTTCTCCTTGTGGACAAGGTTCTTTAAGGGGTAGGGAATGATATGTACCACTTCACCACTTCACATGCACGTAATGGCACATTAGCAGACCACGACATGCAGATATGCAGAGATGCGAAAGCCACGATGTGCAATTGTGTAATGGCAGTAAGATTAGCAGAGACCACGACGTGTAGTGGCAAAGTGGAAGACTTAGTCTTATTTCTTTATTTAGTCATTTGTTTGTTGAGTCAGTTGTTCTGTTCTAATTTTCAGCATTCCTATTCGGTAGCCATGTTTGTTATTTTCTTTCCTATCTGTACCGCTATATCTATATATAGCCTCAAGAGTTCAGTAAAAGGATATACAGTTATTCTTCTTCAATACTCTTCTCTTATCCCATCTTCTTCTTGATTCTTAAATTAAACATATCAGATTTCTCCTTATTCTTTTGTTCTATGTTTTGGTATACCATAATTATAGTCATAAAACAATTAATTCCAAACATATAAACCATTTTTTAAGCAGTTATTTTGAGTGTTTTAAATTGTAGAGTGCTCGGACTAAAAATTCCTCAACAAAGAGTTGGAAATTTAAAGAAGAAAAATCTCAATTTTAAAGAGTTAGAATTACCATTCTTTATCCCATGAAAGAACTTCAACCGCTTGATCAAACCTGCAAAACCCACATTCATTTGATGCAAAGAGGGACTAGCCCAAACAATTCGCTCCCACTTTGCCTCATCGATGTGGCTGATGACGCTCTTTCTCTATAATTTCACCAAAATGCATCAGATAGTGATAAAAAGGGGAGGGGAAGAGGAGGAAACGTTGAAACCAAGATAAAATGGGAGAGTATTTAAATCTAGGTAATGAAATAGTATACTTGACGATAAAAAAAAAATCGACAAACCACTTTTATTTAATTTAAGGAAAATGGTTCATCGACAAACAATTAACTGGCTTATAAGTTTAAACTCCCAAAGCTTTTATTTGTTGTTCAAGTCGTTCCAACACCTGTGAGGGGAAAAGAATGATTAGATAAACAAAACATGATGAGATTTGAATTGGCAGCAGTAAACCACAAACATTTCTAGGCTCACCGCCTTCGTGCTGTCTAGAGCAGTTTTCAGTGCTTGGATTTCCTGCAACACAACCGATTTATTCAGCATCACTACTTCCTGTCCGAAGCAAGTTATGTGAATATCACTCACTTTGTTGGTGTCCACAAGTGCACGTTCTAGTGCCTGGATATTCTGCGCCTCGGTTTTTCCAGCAGCTTTGGCATCCTCGTGTTCTCTGTGTTCTTCTCTTGTGAGGCTTGCATCACCGGAATCTTCATTTTGGCCAGTACCCTGCATTATTCAGCGAGTAAAATGTTGGCTGATAGGTTGGAATTTTATCATATCATATTGAAAGCACCAAACCAGAAGCCCGCAGGCAATGAATCGATCAGTATTGCAAGTGTCATAAGAAAGGTTGAATAATTTGTTGATTAATTACCATAGCCTCCTCTGAAGCGACACCTCTGTTTGATTCAGTATTGTAAATCTCCTCTGTTATAGAAGTTGACTGCAGGGAACAAGTTAAATATTCACAGGAAGTAATCGCTACTACGATAATAAACACTACCCTAAAGAAAGTATTTCACGGTAGTTAAGAAGATAACCTGAAGCATTTCTACAATTTCTGGGTTCTGCCAGGGTCCTTTATCACTAAACAGGCAACCACCATTATCAGAACATGTGCAGTTCCCTCCAAGAAAACTTGGCAAATTACTGTGAAAGAAAATAGGAAAACTTAGGGGTGCTAACAAGTGTAAGGAACATTCAGATCCAAAAGCAGCATGCACATGCTTTTCAGAACAGTAATACAAGTGCCAAAAACTTGCCACCTTTGATCAATAACTTCAAGCAGGTTGCTTAGATAGTTACTTCCCAAAACCTGCAATTGAAACAAACACGCGATTCATGCAGCTTGAGAAGGGATCTGCAATTGTGTTTTTCAATGGGAGAAGAATCCTTACATGAATCTTCGCTAATGTGCGTGCATCAAGAAAAGCCCTGAGTGCTTTCCACAGCATCCTGAACCCATTTCCAGCATTGACTATAAAGAGCCGATTCAGAGTCTGGAGATTTCCATAGCAAAAGATTATTAATTAATATTAATTCATAGAATGAGGAACATGCCAAGCTTCACAACAGCACCACTTGGTCTTCCTAGACAGAAGCATAATCCCCATCCTGCTTTGCACAAACAGAACAATGGGAAAACAATTTTTTTGATATCAATACATTAATATATATTTAAAAAATTAATATTTTAGGATTTGTAATTCATGGTATTCATTAATTTGTAGTTTTCAATAAGGCTTTATTAATCTTCAACACTCACAAATTGCGAACCTTACTTTCCATCTTAGCTTGACTTACATATCATATTAGAGGGACCACACATGATTAACTAGTTAATGCAAGTTTAAGATATATTATGCCCAGTTTCATAATAATAGAGGAACACATTTGATCAAAAAGTCAAATTAGAAGGAACATGGGCCATAACCCAAAAGGTTATGCATGCATGGGCCTACAAAACAAGGCCCATTCAACCATCTCTAATTTTACACCGATTTTGGTTATTTTTATTGCTAAAATAAACCGATAACTTGTTCTCTCATCTCTAATTTCTTGATCACTCTCTTTACTCTCTCAAATCTAGGAACCTAAATATAAACAAATTAAAGTTTTGAACTAAATTATATAACTATCAGACTAAAGGGACCACAAAAGATTTTGACAAAAAAAATGAAGGCATAATTCTTCAAAAAGGTTGCCTACACGGTGGTGGAGAAGGAAAGGTCTGCAATTCTGCATGTTTCTTTTTGGTTTTTTTTCCCTCAAATTCAGTTTAAGTCCCTTTACTTTTAATTTTTCAAAATAAAAAAAATCAAGCAACTTTTTCACAAAATCGAGGGCTTGCCAAACTTTGATTGGATGTAAAATAGAGTTAGCTGAAAAGATGGATACTTCAAAATAAATATAATGCTTGTTGAAAAAAGAAAAAAATTAAAACCGAACAAGAAGTCCAAGACTTGTTATAACATCACAGTATCATTTTCTTTTCATTTCTCCTTTATTTTAAAAGATTGTACCTCTTTAATTACCTGTTTGATATTGTTGTAGAAACCATGTTTTATAAGATTTTAAAAATTGTTTTGCTTGAAATTATTTTTTATTATTTTTTAGTTTAATATGGCAATGTCAAAAATAAATTTTAAAAAATAAAAAAATTATTATTTTCATGTATTTTAAAATGAAAAACATTTTTAAAAAATAACTATTATTATTATATTAAACGGTACCTAAAACCTGCACAAATCTAATACTTTAAACAAAAATATTACCTCTGGGTAGTAGTTGCTATCGATTTTCAAAATTTCCATGAAGAGACATCTCGCAGGCTTTGAGAAATTGGACATGCCCTAAGCAAAGGCAAGAATCAAACTATTGATCAGGATATGCCACAGAAAAGCTTGGAACTAAAATTAGTATCAAGAAAACTTCATGGTTTTCCCCGACGTCAACAGTAACTCTTAATTCTCAGAGCTAATAATTTGCAAGACACAAGTATAGGAGATGACACTCACCACTCCCTTCACATCCAAGATACTTGTGGTGGATGCTATATGCCTCTTGGCTGTAATTGAACATGCAGGGAACCTCAAATTTAATGTCTTCTCCTGTTCGGACACGTGATACTTGACAAATCTTTCAATGGGAGTTGCCTGTACCAGGGAATTAATGTCTACCATTCCAATCCGTTCGATATATATCGGTCTTCCATACCTATCAACCCCATGATATCCGTGAGGATAACATTTCTTTACTTCTGCATATTCTTCGAACTTAAATTCCTGCAGTGAGTTCGAAACAAATGAATCCCTTGAAGAATTTACAGACACAGGCAAGAGTCGAGCCTTGTTAAGATCGAGGATTCGGTGGAGGTCGAATTTAAAGGGAAGGTTGGATTTGAATGTCAAACGATGTATGGTAACAGATAAATTCGGCCTTCACCTTTGGAATTGCATCAACCCCGTATTCCTCACGCCACTTGAGATAATTCACATATGTGTCCTTTGCTTTCGAAAAATCAAAGTCTCTCATTCGGAGAAACCTGACACGCATATAACGTTAAACACCATCGACTTATGGTAGAATAAGCGGTCAAAAACTAAGAATATTTCTGTGTAATTTATCATTAAAACAAAAACTGATACCATCAAACTTACCGTAAGAGAGTATGATAATCATTGTGCTTCCCCGTCAAATGACCTTCAACAAAAAGCAGTTCGCGGAAAGAATCGATAAGCTTTTCATCTTTTGGATCATGAACTCCTTCAAGGACTACTCGCAAGCTTTTGCTCTTTCCAAGTTTCTTCAAGGAGTCCCGAATCCTGAGAGGGTAATTTAACATGGACTTGATGCCTGGTTTAGGCAATGAAGATGGCTTATTTTCTCCTGGAGAACGGAGACGCCAATGAGATTCAATGGGTGGATGGATTGATTTTTCCCTCCCTTTTGTAAATTGAGATCTCTTCAAGTCCGAAGTTTCCTCACCTTCTCCACTGCCTCTCGAGATGGTTATGTCCCGGCAAGTCTCCGTTGGTCTAAACATATGTGCTGATATCCATTCACCTCAATGCGTGCACACGTCGAAAAGACTTATCGACAAAAGATCACTAAAATCTGTTTCTGCAGAATCCAATTCTATTTACCCATCTAGAAACTATTATATGGCCTATCTAGGACAAAAATAACCAAAATTCGAAGGTCTCGCTCTATTAGTCTGGCGTTTGCAATGTCATTTGCTATCAAAATTCAAGTGCAGGGTTTAAGAGATCAATTTCAAGCTAAAATGTAATAGAGAATTGATCAAATTTCAAGGTATCATCTCTCAAGCCATCCAATCAAACTCTACTACAGAGAGAGAGAGAGAGGTGGAGGTACCACTGAAACTATTAAGGCACACAATAAAGGAAACTGGCTACAGCTTACAATGAAAACAAGAGTGATAAAAAATAAATAAATTTACATGAACAAATCCATAAACCATTAGAGAGTAGTATTTGTTGAAGCGGAAAGAGACGGACGAATTTGAGCTTGTCCAAGTTAAGTGAACATGACAGCTTTAAACGGAGAGAAATGGAGAAAACTGCATTGTGTACGGCCGGGGAAAAAAAAACAAAAACAAAGAAGCAAAATGACGGAGGAGAACGAAAACTCTGCAGAATATTATTAAGAAAGCATCGAATGCAATGCAATGCTTACTTGGTCTTCACGATTGGGTTCTAACTTTTCTCTTTGGAATATCTCGTTACCAAGTAACCTCTTCTTTTCTTCTTCTTTTTTCATGTTGTTAAGCAAACAAATTTATGGAGGTTTCACGAAACAGTAAGGATTGTTAAGTAAACATGGCATGAGAGGGAGATATATACATGGTGCCAAGAACTTTTAACGGTAAATTCTCTTCAAACTTCCTAAAAGCCCAGAAAAAACATGAAATAGCCCACTCTGGCCCATTCACAGGTCCAGGGTCTAAGCCTAAACACTTGACTGATAAGCATAATCCAATCCACACAGGCGATGCCGATGACCATATACGGCTATTAGCAGCCCATCCCCAGAGAGAAAAAGTCCAAGTCTTTTCATAGGATTTTTTTGTTTTAGAAATAATCTTTCCGGTATTAGTTTCATGAAGTATGAATTAAAATTTGAAAATTTTATATTTCCAAGCAACGTCAATAAAAGAATTTGGCTAACGTTTGTGATCACAAAGGGATGACGTAACTTTTTTTTTTTTTTTTGTTTATTTATCTTAGAATTTAGAAGACAGAATCTCCATGTATTCGATTTAGAAGACAGAAGATAAAGGTTTGGGGGATCAATGTGATTATTATGTCTAGTACATGTACATACACGTAACGATGAAATAGCTTCGGAGTCTAATAGGAGCAAGAATCAGAAGAACTACATTAGTTCCAAGATTTTATCTTTAAATTATTTATGAAAGGGGGGAAATCAATTACCGAACGATTAAATAAGTTCGCATTGTCATATTTAGAGAATTCAAATGGGTAATAACCTATAGTTTAAGGAGCCATTGTTTCACAAAAAAACTATTTTTTTTATTTAAAATTAAATTTTGTTTATATTTTTAGATTTTTTTTTATGTGTTGAGTTCAAAAATAAATCGTGAAAAATAAAAAATATCTCCTCAATATATTTCCAAGTAAAATACACTTTAAAAACCAACAATTATTATAATATCAAATACTACATAAATTCTTAAAACTCAGGTTATTTTTTATAGAGAAAATATTCAATGATTCTACTGAAGTTGACTAGATAAGCATTTTATTGTAGGTTGGCCAAAAAATTATTTTAATATAAAAAAATACTGAGGTCATAAAATATTCTTTGATAATATCATTAAATCCGACTTAATATATCAACCTTAAAATCTCTTGATCCAATTTTTTGACTAGCTTGGACTTCAAATCAAACTATTTTTTATTTTTTTTAAAAAAATAAAACGATAATATATTAAATTGATCCAAGTAAATTTAGTTTAATCCGCTATACTCGCGACCCGAGTCATGGACTCTACTAAGTTTAATAAAATTACTTTTATTTAATTATATAATATAAAAAATAAAAGTTCAATCAAACACTAATTTAATATGAAGATGTTTATTTGATACTGCGATAATCTTATAGAAAACAATCAAAATAAATTATGAAGCTCAATGTTTAACATAATTTTTTTTTAATTGAGAGATAAAAAGATGCTATTTGTATATTATAAAATAAATTAAGAAATATATGAATTTATAAATCAAAAAATATTGTTGACAGTAATTAAATATTAAAAGTACAAAGTGAATCACAGTAGAAATAAAAGATAAATGCAAATGTAAATCTTTTACATCGATTGTTCCTTTTATTTTAAATGTTTTTATTTATTTTATCTTAATGACTCATTGTTGTTTTTAATAATAAATGATTTAAATTTTTATAATTTTTTTTATAAATATATATAATTCGTATAAAATATAAAATGAAAAAAATTCAATAAAAATTACACTAATCTCTTTAAAATATCATAAAACTAAAAAAATTAATAAAAATATTATGTTAAGAAAATCTAATTCAATAAAAATAATAAATGGAAAGGGTAAAAAAAAAACAAAAAAAGAGATCAGACATTGATGAGGCAGACAATTTTTTTTCTCAAGAGTCCGCTCCAGTTCTTTTTAAGTAGGCGATTAACTCTCTACAGTTTCAAGCGACCTTACTTTTATTGTTATATTTTTCGATCACATTCAATGATCAGAAAAGTAAGATCCTAGTTTTTGGACCTAAAATCTCAATTTTAAGTTTTTTTACTGGAAACATCTTATAAACACTAAAAAAATTTTTATAAACCACTTTCAAACCCCAAAATACCCCAAAATTACTGAAAAAAAAAAAGGAATCAATCTTGTCCAAAAATCTAAATGGAAAATGCTCTATGTTTTCATATATATTTACAGAAAAAAAATATTACCGTCAAATTTTCTAGTCAAATAGAACATGTTAACATGAAAAACAATAAGTTTTATCATTAAAAAGTTATTCATTAATTTTTTCTTTTCTATGCTGATTTCAGATAATTTTTTTTTTTAAAATTCAAGAACTTAAATGTTAATAAAATAAATTTTTAAATCAAAATTAAAATTACAAGTGTAAAGGGACTGTAGATTAAAAAAAGTAAATGAAATAAATATAACTTTTTCTAGTGAATTTAAGATTAACTAAGAGATTTTTTTTATTAATAATTTGGTTTTTTTTGTTGAGTTTTTTTTTCCTTGACAAATTTTAATAAAGGAAAAATTAGCTATAGTTTGGTCAATATTATATTTACGTATCAAATTTTAAACAATTACAGTTTATATCATGATCAATAAAATTTTCAAATATAATAAAATTCGCGAATTATCGTTATATATATTAAATTAAAAAATCGACCAAACAATATATTCGATAATCTCTATTTTGCACACACTATTTTCTATCTCTATCTAAATATAAACCATCTAATAAAATATAAAATCTTACAAGGATGTGAAATTACTGGGTCTAGGAATCAACTTGATTTTTATTCAAATTATTAAAAACATTTCACTTACCTGGAAGTGAATTCCTCTTTACCCACGACGATCCAGGTAAATGGATAACATCTTCCTCACTCCTTAACTCAGAAAACCCTCAAAATCCATTACAAATGAAGGAGAGATCGACGGGAAGCTCAACCAACTTGTTAGCGTCAGCTGAACTGGCAACTTCATGGCGCCAGGCTGGAGGGCACAAAAGGAAAGCGAATACCATGCTTCATCATTTTATTTTGGACTTTACTTAATATATTAAAAGTTTTTACAGAATAATAATATGGTATATTTTAAAAAGATTTGAATTAATAATATGGTATAATATTTTTGTGATTTTAAAACATAATATTTACTAAATATTTTTATTTTTAAGTGAAATAAGATAGTTATTCTATTTTAAAATAATAATATTTAAATATATTATATTTTTAAAGTGTGACAATTGTTATTCAGTCAGCCAATTAAATACAGTTATATGATCAATTTATAAATTCATACAAGAATCATAATTTTATGAAGTTGTTTTTTAAATATGTTTTACGAATAAAAATATATATTTTTATTCAATTTATAAACTACAAAATAAACTTTAATTAAAATTTTTAAAAAATATTATTTATATAATAGTTTTTTTAGATGATTTTTTGGTAATCAAGTATGAATTTGTTATAACTAAATAAAATTTTGTTTTAAATAGATTATATAAATAATCTAAAAATTATATTTATAGAATAATGAAATAAATTTGGGGTAAGGAGAAGGTCTCATTTCATCATTGTTTGTATTTTGCATGCTAATTGCCTAATATATCCTTTTATTTTCCAGGCGTCAGTCAATGTCAATTGATTTTTTTTTTCCAAGAGTTTCTTCAAGGAATCCGTATTACGCATTCGATCTGGATTCGACATTTTTATCCAAATGCTTGCGAATAATGGAATTATTCAAAGAAAATCTCATTTCTGAATAATAACAATATTCTTGATATATTTATTTATTGTCTGGTGGGTATTGGCACCAGCAAGTTTCTAAAAATTATAGGACCTTAATGGATTAACGTGGCTACAACACTGGCAGTTGCAGTGATGCAGTGCTTGAAATTATAGTTTTAAGATTTGGTTTGATGGCCAGCCGATCCAAGACCTGAATTTTAAATTTTAATTGAAACATCAAGTTTTAATTGGGTTAAGTTTTAAAACTATGCCTGAAAGGCTGAAACAATGAAATTCAATTCCAAACAACATGCACAGAAAAGAAAAAAAAAAAAAAAAGAGAGAGAAGGAGAGAATTGCGTAAAAGGCAGGAGAGAGGCGCAGGCCCGAGATGATGGCACCAGAAAAACACACGTGGCGAAGTATCTAGGAACGCACGCATGGGTACAGCTAGCCAGTTGTATCCAGATCGACAGATAACCCTTGAGCTTTTGAGCTTTTGGGGAATCGAGAACACGTTTTTCTACCTCCGAACAAAGAGAAGATCCTGGCGGCGTTTTTGTTTTCCTTGCCACGTAATACTACGCCAACCTGCATGGTTGACTCTTGACTCGTGACTCAGCTACCAAGCCAAAGTTTACAGGGAAAAAAAAGGAGGAAATACCGCAAAAATTGCAGTGATCACTGAAGTTTTTCGATATCGAATTAAAATTATTTTTTTTATAAAAAATAGAAAAGAAGAAGTGTTCCCACAATTCTTGCAATTTGGTTACTATAAATAAAGAACTCAGTATCAAAAAGGGTTTTCAAAAATCTTATTTCAAAAGGTTTGTTCTTCTGTGGAGCAATTAGAATCCTTGTCGTACTGTAGATAGAAATGGATGTCTTCATGGTAGAAGTTACAGGATTGACGGATCAAAACGAGGCGATGGATGCCGGGTTGGCTCTGACTGCGCAGAAGAAGCCACTCTTGATATGTAGCCAACATCTTATAACTGGTTGCCAGCTGGTTAGCATTTTGCATGACTGAGTTGACCCTCCTCTACTGCCATGCCAGCTCGTCCTTGGGAGCTGCACACGCACATCTTCTCTCGAGGTGGCCCTTACAATAAAGAAGAAGAAACAAATTGTAATTGAGTACTGAAACAGGCTTTCATTTGCAAGTAAACTTCGCCACTCCTGCTAATTAATTAATAAGCTCCATTATGCAGTAAAAATTGAGATTTCACTCACTCTAGTAAACTTGGTGGTGTTATATTATGCTGCCATGGTGCGTGTACTAAGAAAGAAATCTCTTTTAATGGATCCCAAGATGATTCTTTTCTCCTGAGTATATATAAAACAATTAACAGTTCCAACATAACTCGAACACCTATGAAATCAGACGTCAGCCAAGAATCCGTAGATGGTGTAAATTTGATGTTGAGTGCTCTCGTCACAAAAAGATTCAAGAAATCTACCAGCTGACAGCTGCATAATCGCTTTTCTGCTGGTTCACGCTATTAACCTCCTAAAGAGCGAGCTAGCTAGCTAGCAAATCATGAATCGAATGTTCAATTGCTACTCTATTAAGGGGAATTGAACTTTAAATTAAAGCCAAGAAAATCCCAACACGTTGCTATTTTCCCATATCTAATCTCCAAGGACCAAGGGCCTTGTTAAGTCATCAAGGCACTACAAAAACAGCAATCGAAATTCTGTGGACGGGATCATACTTTTGAATGGCCATGCATGTTTTTTTTTTTTTAAATCTTCAATGTACCTAAATAGCAGGTCCAACAGGTAGCCGCCATTCAGATAAGAAACATAAGATGGACCACATTGTGCAGCAAATCTGGGGATCAGATCTTCAATATCAAATTCAATAGCAGCAGCAAGATAACATAGTGAGAAGGTGAGATTGGCAAAATATCATTGCCTTTATGGAAAAATCTGACCGATGGGATAAAATTTACCTTTTTCCAGTAACATTAACTTCATCCCATTTTAATTTTGGGAACTATGATCAGTAGTGCCTGCGGATTGGAGAAGATTTAAAGAGCTTCAACAAACACATAGTAAATGAGAAAGGGAATTGTGGAAAAACGTTTTGCATCGTCACTGTCAGCTCTTATTGAAAATGTACAAAGCATTGCTCAAACTAAATACACCATCCATCCTGAAACACTATTTAATCACAACAACCACTATAGATTCCAACTTTACACAGCTTTTTATAGGCATTTCATTTTTTTGCTTCTCACGTCCACCTTCCTATGTGCCAAGCAATAAACATTTCAATGGACATTATTGAGTTCAATGCCAAAAGCAAAAAAGTGAAATGCGAATATGAACTAAACTTGTACGAACAAAACCCAAAACCAAGGACTTTTTAAACCCTCTTAAGGTTTAATTGTTAATCCTGGTTCAAGGTTTCCCATAAAGATGCACACTGCCTCCTTGCAAACCCAACCCTTTTATTCTCCAAATCATAAACCACTTCAAACCCCTGTTGCTGGTAATTCCCCAAAGTAGCCCCCGGCCCGCCACTCAACTCAGCCTCGTCACCACCGTTTATCAGCATCAAACACCCAACCTTTCTTTTCTTCCCCTTCCCATCACCACCATCCAAAAATTCATAAAAATAGTTCCTCCTAGGAAGCACCACACTGGATCCATTCCCCACAAAATGCAGCACGACACTTGGCACATTCACCACGTTATTGTCAAAATAATAACAAGGACTCAATCCAGTATCTTCCTCAATAACTCTAGCTCGCTCATTAACTCGCCCAACTCGGTTCTCAAACTCTGCCACAATCGAGCCATACAAACTCGCCGGCAACATAGTAAAAGTAGTCCCTGAATCCACCACCAACCCACCACTCCCCTCTCCATCAACCTTCCTCAAAAACCCTGGAGCCGGGATTTTCTTTCTACCAATAGAAATACCCTCAAGTCCAACACAATAAAAATAAGGGTGCTCTGGATTATCGAGCATAGAAGTATATACAAAACGAGGCTTATTCACACCGTTTACCCTTCTCTCTTTCTCATCATGATCATACCTTCCTAAGATGAGCGGACTCGGCCGACTAAGTCGGTCTGAATCAAAGGAATGAGACACCAAACAATAAGAGAATTGGTTCCCAAGCTGGGGAGATAATGTAGCAAGTTGAGCAGGCAAAGAAAGGACTCCCCGGCCAAACCCAGCAACTCCAATAGGCTCGGCTAGCGCGGTGTGGGCACAGCCAAACGTGAAATTACTGACTATCAGATTTGTTGGGTTGCTTAACGGTAGACTAATAGAGTCGCGGTATAGGCGAGCTATCAGGCTGCCATCGCCATAAGCATAATAGAATTGCGGGCAAGAATGTTTTTGACAATCAGATGTTTCGATGGATTCTAACGGGCAGTTGGAAATAGCACAAAGGTCGGAGCTTGGGAGATTGGAGTGTGCAGCCGAACATGCTGATGATTTGCAAGAAACTGGGGTGGCGGTTTTGGAGAGTTTAGGTGGTGGAGTGGAAGCTAGAGAAGTGTTTTCAGCTTTGCCTTCACAAAGAATGCATTCAAAAGGCTGGCATGGGAACCAAACAAGGTCACTTCCTGTGTCAAGATAAAGAGAGATGGGTTGGGAGTCGAGAGTGAAGGAGAGAGTGTAGTCACTGCCGGGGGAGAGAGGGAGGGAGACTTGACGATGGCTGTGGGTGTTCTTCTGGTGGCGGCGGCGGCGGAAGCGGGTGATGGAACTGGTGGAGGTGGATTTGATGAGGTGGTGGGTGGAGGTGAATTGGGTCTTGGAGAGGGAGTGAGTTAAAGGCAGAAAAAGAGTTCGTGAAGTAGTGATAAAAATGTGGGAGAAACAGAGTGAGAAACAGAGCAACAAAGCGTAAGAGGTTGCCATGAGCCAGCAACCACTTTGCGTAATTTTTTTTTTTTTTTTTAAGAAGAGAGAAGGAGCATAGGGAGAGAATGGTGTTGAAATTTGATTTTGATTTAGGAGAGAATGCTGAAAGGGGAGTTTTGAAGAGGTGAGGAGGAAGGTTCTGGGAGGAATGGAGTCTATATTGTTGCTAGCAGGCAGGCAAGCTTCTATACATGTGTGTGTGTGTGTGTGTGTGTATAGATATATATATATATATATATGCAATTGTATAGGAGAGCTACAATCATTGGCGATTTAAGTAATGGAAACGTGGAGGAATATATGTGGAGTTGGAGTTTTTGCTCTAATTGTCCGATGGCGCAAGATTTTAAGTGACTTTACCTGCTTGAAGCAAGCAAAGTATTAACAGGTCTTGTCTGGGCCTGGAGTTATCCAAGTTAGGACAGCCACCATTAATTTCTTAATTTAAACGATCAACAAATCTGATGCAGAGGACATGGTAAAGAAACATATCAGAAGTCAAAGAATAATCGAAGCCCCTGAAGGCTGGAAGGGGGTAAATAATAAAATAATAATAATAATAATAATCAAAGTCCAGTTCACTATTCAAAGTGAAGTCAACCCAATGCACTGAACTGGGTCGACCTAGAGTAAAATTTAAGTGTTGTACCAAGGGGCAAAATAAAAATGTAGCTAGTAAGATCCTTCTCCTTTTAAGAGTTCTGGTTATTTGGTTAGTTGGGATGGTAATAATAATAGTTTTGAAAGTGTTTTTTATTTGGAAATAAAATAAAATAATATATATTTTTTATTTTTTAAAATTTATTTTTAATATTAGTACATTAAAATAATTAAAAAATTATAAAAAATATTTTAAAACAAATTTTTTTTTTAAATTTCATGAAATTCTGCTTGTGTCATTGCCAAAACGGGGTCTACGACTTTTGAATCATTTTCTTTTCTTTGGATAACTGTAAATCAGCAACCAGCCTATATAGTCATCAACGAATCAGTCCCCGATCTTCAAGATATTGCTAATTTCTCCCCAAGCCTTCTCTATCGTCGCATGTTCTATCCGTCTGTATTGACATAACCTTACAAAAACTGATTACAAGACATGGTTTGGGATTGAATTTAGTATCATATTTCAAAAACCAATTCTTTTTTTTAAAAAAAAGATATGTACATTTATTACATAAATTGAAATAACATAAGAGAACTTTTTAGGAAGCGAAATATAAACAACATAATAAAGTAAAGAGTCGCACTTATATTCACAAAGTAAAATGAGAAATTCTTACTTTTTCTAAATGGTGTACTGGAAATATAATTCTAGCATTTCATTCACAGTGATGAATTTGATAAATTCAATTACGTAGCATGGAAACTCAATTACACGGCATGGAAGGGGATGGATTAGTTAGACTGAAGAAAGTATAGGGAGAGTTTAGAGAGAGCTTGAAGGTCTAGGACTAATCTGTTAAGGAGTGTATAAGATGGAGCACAATTTCCTTATATATTATCACAATTTCCTATTTTTATCTTTCTTCTTCGCTTACTCGCAATTGTTTCAGGCTCCAGACAGCCACAGTTATTGCAAGCCTGTAATAATCATATCAAGGAACTCACATAGAGATGAGCAATCACTGCTCTTTCTTCCAAACAGAGCACTAAACCTAGCTGTGTCAGTGAATTGGAGTAGCAGAAAGATATATCCTTCCAAAGTTCTTCCAAGCATGTATGTTTCAGCCTAGTGTACACTAGAAGGAGCGCAGAGATTTTGTTTGGTTCTATTTGAAGTTAAAAATGGGCCCCTCAGTTTGGATAAAGCTGCTAACTTTTGTCCTAGAATCCATGCGACATTGTGCAGGTACCTTGTACGTAGCTACCAGTACAATGAATCCATCCACTGATCCACCTGATATTGTCCTTGATTTTACGTGTCTCGGTTGAAAATCCTTGGATACATGAGATCTACACTACATACTCGAGAGCAAAACGTGGACAAAATACAAGATTTTTAAGATATCATATATATCTTGTGTTTTTACAAAGGACATGAAACAACACTTTAATACACACCAGAACAGTAGATAAAGAAACGAACCCACACACAACCAAACAACATTTGAAGGGAAAGCAGAGGCCAAGCAACCAAAAATCACAAACCAAACGCAAAGAAGCAGATGCAAAAACTAAAAATCCACAAATCAAACCCTTACACTCAAATCAATGTCCAATCCAATAGAGCAATAGCAGGTAACAAACTAAAAATCCACAAACCAAATCGCCACACACCCAAATCAACGTACAATCCAACAAAGCAATAACAGGTCCTCTCGAAATCATGGAACGACAAATGACAAAGATAATTGCACCTCGCATTTAATGCACGATAATAACTAATGCACGATAATAACTGCACACCATCCCCTGCAAGACAAGCCTCACATCACTCAACAACCCAGCCAAGCCAGATGAAAACCAACTCCAAGACGAGCACACCCTCTACAGGCAGATTGAAACAGAGAAGGGAGGTGAGACACCCCCAAAACAAACCATGACAAAAGCAAGAAATGCAGCCGCCGTGGAGACGGAAAGGCGTGAACACCAAGCTTGCATGCCTATGGAAAGCCCTGACTCACAGTAGAAAAAAATGGTTGACGATTCCTTGCCTCACTTTGCCTCTAACAAAGAAAGCAACCAAAAACCAAGACAGCCCCTGCCTAACAACACCCAGTAATGAATTCACCAAGGGCAAAACTGGCAGCACACTACCACAATCCATAGTCAAAATGTCTCAGCATCCACAATGAAGCAAACAGTAAAAGAGCAACACATTTTATATTTTTGTTAATTTATTTATAATTCTTAACTTTTGTATATTAGGAATTTAGGAATTAGAGATATACTAGTGGTCAAAAAAATATTTTGATAAGGCATTTGCCGCTAGTGAACATACTTTCACAGAGCAAGAAATTAATTCCATTTAGTTTTTTCAAAGGTTGTGGAGTCTACCCCTTCCCATATTTCATCAAAGCCTACTTCTAATGAGTCAGCACCTTCCATGTAATAGTCCCACCAGCCATCACCGTTTGCGTCCATCAAACAGTAAAGAAAATCACTACATCTTAGAACAAAAGAAGGCTTATAAATTTTTTTGAAAAAGAAATTTCAAAGAGTCCTTACTGGAAAAAGCTTTTAATCTCTCTTGTATAAAGCATACCCACAATGCCAAGTTTGATAGTTGTCCTTTATCAACTTAAATTATTAAAATGAAAAGTTTGAATTTACCATGTTAAATAATCAAATCTAAACTCTAATACCACTTATTGAAAGAATGATATATATGGTAAAAGATCAAAAAATTACAATGTAAGGTCATGAACTCAAGAATAAGAAGAACAATAAGAAAAATATATATTTTTATTAAGTATTTTTCTCTAAACTCTCTTAATTATTCTTTCTAAAATCACTATCTATCTTCAAGGATTAAAGCAACTTATTTTTAATATTCTTATCAAAAATATATTTTGATACTCAGTGGCGGAGCTAGGATTTTTTAAATGAGGGGGCAAATTACTAATAAAAAATTAATATTATATGTTATACATGCATGTGTTATATATAGAAATTAATTTGAAATAGATATATCAACTCAAGTCAAGCAAAATTAATTTAAGAATACTTTTAAAATAAAAAAACTTACATTATAATTATTCTTTTCGAGATTTTATATTTTAAAACTGCTTCATAATGATTTTACTTTTAATCTCATTAAAAATATCTTTCTCAATATATACAACAAACTTTAATTTATCTATTTCTAAATCTTTCATTGACTAGGAAAGTTTTTGGCAACAATTCTATGCTGACATATGGTACATAACATCTAAAATCATAGTTTAAAAGGATTGTCACAAATTGATGTTGTTCTTGTTGACTTATTATTTTGTATAAGTGGATTAAACATAAATATTAAATGTTTTCTTTTTAATTTATTTATTATACCCTTAATTTTTTTAGTTGTCTTGTACTTTATTTTTAATCATTAGTAAATTCATTATCATTATTTTTCATATAAAATTCATAATAAAATACTTATCAATTCATCAAAACTCATGTCAATTCATATCTATTAGCATATAATATTACCCATACACATATTAATTCAACAAATTCATAAATTATTATAAACCCTAACATTTTCAATAACTAATTATAAAGAAATAAAACTAAAACTAGATAATCAAAATAAAACTAAAACTAGGTAATCAAACAAATAGAAAAAATAAAGAAAACTTTTCTAAAGTATAAAGCATAACAGATTACTTACTTGACTAATTAATAGTTTAGAGCTTAGAAAAAAATTTTGTGGAAAAAAGAGAGCTAGGATCGAACAATAGTAAAAAAAATAAAATAAAGAGCTTGGATCAATTAGTAGCTAACAAAAAAAAAAAACCCTATAAAGCTATTATATTAATATTTTAATATAACAAACTGGTTACAGATGACTACCTCCCGACTCACAGTTTTTTATAACCAGAGAGTATATTTTTATCCTGCTTGGGCTTCTACGATCTCAGCTATTATTCTTAAAGTTTCACTTTTTTTGATGGAAGCTTTTGTTTGGACAGCCTTTACTATGTTATTGGTTACAGCCTTGAGTGTGGAAGGTGAATATCAAATGTAGGGTGAAAATTACCAGCAAATAAAATATAAAATGGATGTTAATTGGAAGGGGGGCAATTGCCCCCTCATACCCCTGCATGGCTCTGCCACTGTTGATGCTTTTAATTAATTTGTTTTAAAGTAAGGCCATATATAAAATCTAGAAAATCAGGGAGGCCAAACAGACTATAGATCCTGAATATCAGAATGAGAAAAGTATTGCATGTGAATGGTATGGGAAAGAATATAAAGATCCTTAACATACGCTCTGATAAACTCCATATTGGTGAGGATATTCCTTCACGAGCAGATGTTCTTACAAGTATAGTAATTGGTATTCGTCGTCGAATAGTTGTTTCTTCGCGGGTGTTTTTCTTGCTTAGATGGTAAAGTTATCTCACGTAACACCAATGGGATCGAGTTCTCTTCATACAAGAGCCATACAGCCAACGAATTAACAAGAAGGAAGAGAATAATTGATTGTGTGGTGGATAGGTGATGTAAGAAAAGTAAACTGTTAAGCGATTTTGTCATTTAAAAGCCAATAATGTGATTTGCTTAGCATTGCCAAGGTACAAGTCAATGTTTTGAAATGGGGTTCTGAAGTCGTAGATTGTGTTTGGTGAGTTGCTGGTAGTTGAAGGTTATGCAAATGCTTACTTATGAAGTTTGTTTCTGATTCAATTGCAGGTTAGTGAGATTATGGACTCGGAGTTATTGGGCGAAGGGTTAATATATACCGATTCAACAACATGCTCGTGATATGCTGCTGGTGGACAATGCACTTGACCGTGCCATATCGAGCTACGACTTATGGCCAGGTGTTTGAATAGACTATCTACTGTTCCTTCTCTTTTTCCTTGTTCTGTAAGTACTTTTGCAATCTTATTTGTTCTTTGAAAATGGTAGATTACATCTCGATTGTTGGTTTTGGCATCCAATCCTCATATTCTCATATATATATATATATATATATATATATATATATATATATATATATATATATATTTGTTTATGTGGCTATGCTTTTTTCACATACAGTGGAGGACGTACAGTATAAAACTCAATGTTCCTGCAAAGGGTGCTGAGTAGTAATTGACACTAAATCTGTTGTGTGGTGTTATTCCTTGGCAACTATGTTTGTCTAGCCAGGATTATAACAAACAAAGGCTATCCTTCAGAAATTCGTGTTCATTTGTAGCTTTGAAAACTCAACAGAAATCAGTAACATCATCAGAATGTGAATATGTTTCACTAGGCTGCACTAAAGTCTTGGAATAATTTGCTTTAGTTTTTCTATTGACAGGTGGGAGTAATTTCCTCTGTCGCAGACTAATTCATTACACTGCCTCTAATGGAAACTTAAAATCTGGCCAGCTGAATAATTGGTACGTGTTCCCTAAAGAAGGATAGATAGAGTAATTAACAGAGAGGAAAGATTTCTAGTTAAATTGATGTAGTGTTCCCTCTTCCAACCCAAGTGTTTTTTTTTTCTTTTCTTACGAGTTATCACTTGACCTTTTATTCCATACACATGGCTAGTTTATTTTTCAAGTGATTCATCCTTTGGTTGAAAAATGATCCTCTTTATTATTTAGAGCTCATGCAAATGTATTTATCTATTTATTTTCAACTTTTTCTCCTCCTTCCTAAGTTGGTTGAAAGCACATTCCTGCGGAAGCTGCATGATCTATAGCTAATAATGAAGCAGTACCGGACAGCATGCATTCGTCTATTTATATATCTATGTCGGTTCTGGTGGATTCTTCATCTTGATCCTGCAGGGACAGTCTTTTATTCCACTGCTCCTAGATGGATAACTTCAATAAACACAAGTCACAGATGCTTTTCCCTTCTTGGGCAATTTTCTTTTTTATTCCACTCTAAAGTGCTATAACCATGCACATATTGCGTCATTGGAAGGAAGTTGAGTTATTCAATGAAAAAAGGATTTTAAATGACTGACAATCTACGCAAATGTAACAGCAGTCGGACATGATTGCTGACTAGGTGCTGTATTCTTCTTAGTGGAAGTTTGCAATCTTGTAGCATCTGCAATTAAGCAAATTAGTTAAGAATGAGCGTTCAAAGTTGTCTAGTGTGAAGATTGATCCTATTGACTGTTCCTCGGACAAGCAAAAGTGGAACTTTTGGCTTTATCAGTGCCAGAGCTAGCGTTATAAATGCAAAACTTCTTAATTCAAAAATTTAAGCAATTTATAATTTTTAATATTTTTTTTAATATTTTTTTTTTCAAAATTAATATTTACATAAAATTACACTATCTTATTTTTAATTTTATTAATTAAAATAAAAATAATAAATTTTAAATTCCTAACTGTTTGATTATATAACTTGAATAATATATGATAGAATCATGATTATGAGTAGATCACAATACACTTACCCCGTTAGTCATTTATCTTTTTCTTTCCCCTGTTCTAATTCTCTCTTAGGCCTGCCTGTATTGGGCTTGGATTCGATACAATTCAAGTCTAAATTGAAAAATTATTATATAATTATGAATTAAATTAAAAAAAATGTTTATACTCACGTGGGATGAAACTTGAGACATAATTACACGGTTTTTATACGATCAAGGATCAAAGTTAATGAAGAGGAAAAAAATAGTTGGTAAGTAAAGAGCACGTACCCTGTGGGAGGACATGTCGCGTTATGATCATCTGACGCCCTCTAGCCTCCAAAGGCAGTCCTCATTGGTATTTCTTGATGCATTTCAATGGTCTTTTCCATCGGAGGTAGCATCAGGCGGTCTTTTTTTACTTCTCTCTTTTTTTTTTCCTTTAACTATGCTCTCCTTGAATTTTGTAGCTTTTTTTTTATTATTATTTCTTTAAGAGATTAAATTTTTTCTAATTGTTAATTATCGTCTCTTGAGTAGAGAGAGAAAAAAACCAAAAAAGATTGTGCAAAATCGAGCCCTAGTCAAATGATAAATCCTTTTTTTTTTTTTACCTCTCATAATCTTGCAACGAGCCTGTTGAAACAAACCATCTACGCCAATTAAGAGTAAATATAAAATGATCAAATAAAAAAATTATTTAAGGGGAAAGAAAAAAAGGTGCATTGTGCGGATCCTAATGTGTTTGCTGTTATATGTGAAGAATAGCTAATCATGATTAAAGAATTATTTTAATTTAATAATTTAAATTTTTAAATAATTTATTTTAGTTTAATAATTTAAATTTTTAAATGAGATTTTAATATATGATTTATATTATTTTTTAACACACCTGTTTAAGTGAAAGCTCTTTAGATTTAAAACTTGTACATATTCATATTACCTTATACTTAATTTTATCAAATAAAAAGAAATTGTGAGATTTAAACTTGTGAATACTTGGTTATTAAAACTCTGATACCATGTTAAAGAATCGTCTCAACCCAATAGTTTAATTTTTTAAATAAAATTTCAAGATATGATTTATATAAATCACTTAAATACTTTAGTTTTTCTTAATAATTAATAATTTATTGTGAAAATGAAAATCATAGAAAAAATGGTAGAGATATATTATATATTTGTCAATTGACTAACGGATAGGGAATGTTTGGATCTTTAGGAGTTTGCAGTTAAAGTCCCGTCTAGAGTAAGGACAAGGTCGGGAAGGTTAGTTAGGTTAATCCATTTTTTCTTTTAGATTTTTTTTAATAAAGCAATTTCATTTATTTATTTTTTAAAATAACAGGTTTTTAGAGTAGGTTTCACTAGAATGATGAGGTCCTGAATCAATCTGTATTTTTAACTGACTCAATTCTCTCTCTCTCTCTCTCTCTCTCCTTTTAACTTATAGCTACTTGTCTAAATCTCGGGTCAACATTGTGCCCAGTCTTAGCCTCCTAGTTCTAGGTTAACATGATGGAAAGCTAGCCGTGGGTCAAGCACCAGAAGTCATGGCATTTCGTTCTTTCCTTTGAAATTTTGAGATTCAACAAATTCCAAAGCAGCTGCATGCAAGTTTCACACAGGATTCCCTAACGACTAATCAAGGCTATTTGACTTACACTAGTTAATCAAAGTAGTCTGGTGGATATTTTGGTACAAAAATTTTATTTTATTTTTATTTTATAAAAAAAGAAAAAAAAAGAGAGAAACATAAAAAAAATAAAAAAAATGTGATCAGTTATATTGTAATCATTAAAAAAATAATTCTAATATTAATGTATTTATCTTGAAAATAAAATTTTAATGACGATTATTTGGGCTTTTAATTATGATAGAAAAATAGATAAAAATCCTCAAAATTCATTTTAATTCAATTTAATTTTGTGTTTTGAAACTAGTTAAATTGTAATTTTAGATGAAAATATATTAAAATTTAGATTTTAAAGTTTAAATTTCTTAATTTTCAAACCACTAAAATAGTTAAAAATTTATTGTGACATGTAATCCATCCATAAGTTTGTTAATTAAAAAAAACTTAGGTGAATGATGTATTGTACACTTGAGTTGTGAAAAAAAGAAAAAAAAAGGTGCATCTGAGATTTTTATAATAGGCCAGATGCGTACCAAACCTTCAAAACCTTGAAGCCCTTATCTTTTTTTTAAAACCCATGCACCCATATTAATCCTTTATCTTTTTTATTTATACAATTGCATTATTTTTTATACTTTATAATGAATTTCTTTAAAATATTTTTTTAAATGATATGTTAAAAAATTCCGGTTATACCATAATTTTTAATAATATTTTTTTTATAATAGTATTAAAAATTAATTTATGAATAATATATATTAAAGTAACATACAAAATATTTAAAATAAATACACATGAATATTTAATGAGAATAGATTATCTATATTGTTATTTTTTTATTATGAATTTTTTATATAGTTTTTTAAATAAATATATTTTTTCATATAATCACGTAAAAATTATAAAGGCATGTTTTTTTTTAATTGAAAATTGCTTTTCATAGTATGATAATTTTTTTTACTTAGATTTATACTTCTAATAAAAAAATACTTGCTTTTATCAAAATAAAAAAATAAAGAAATACATGTAATGAGAGTTTTGATTAAAGGAATATATATGACAATGTACAATAGTTAATGTAGAGATTACAACACAAGAATAATAAACATTTTCTAAATATATACAAGCCTATACTACAATATGCTTTCTCAAACTGAGGGTAAAGATTATACTTGAAGAGCAATAAAAAAGAAAGAGAAGAGAGGTTTTGTGAGAACATTTGCAAGTTGATCCTTAAAAGAAATAAAACGAATCTGAATGGCTTTTATAGCAACTCTATCACAAATAAAATGATAATCAACCTCAATATATTTAGTACGAGCATGAAAAATAGGTTTGACAAATAAGTAAGTAGCGTCCAGATTATCATACCAAGTTCTAGGCACTAAAGAAGGAGTAATCTGCAGATCTTGCAATAAATATTGAAGCCATAAGACCTTATATGTGCCATTAGCTAAGGCCTTATACTCAGTCTTGGTAGAAAATTGAGCAACAGTGTGTTGTTTCCTGGACTTCCAGGAAATCGGTGTATGACTAAAGAAAACAAGATAGTCACCCGTAGAATTACAATCATCAACGCTACCAGCTCGATCAACATCTGTAAAACCATGCAAGGAAAAAAGAAGAGTTACGTGATATGAAGACCAAATGAGATCGTACCCTTAAAATAATGTAGAATGCGTGTAACGGCAGCTTAATATGAATATGCAAGAGCATGCACATATTGACAGACTTTGTTAACAACAAAATAAATATTTGGTCTCATAAAGCTGAGATACTGAAGTGCACCAATAATTTTCCAAAAACATGTAGGATTAAAGATCAAGCAATCTAACACGGAAGTAACCTTTGATGTAGAAATAAGAGTATCAATAGGCCTGCAAGAGGACATATTTGCCGATGATAAAGGTCACAGGGTCGCGCGCCGAGACGTCATCTAGCGACGGTGGAGGCTTTTGTTGTGTCTCACTAATGAGGTGTGATGTGTTGGGAAAGGTTTTTATATTTAATCATAAAATTATGATTAATGTTTAGGAGTCACCACCTTGTATTATGGTCGCTAGGAACCTATGGTCTGTGAGAGTTTGGGTAAGGGACTGGTTGTGCAAGGGGAAGATGCATCACCCCAGTGTACCCTACCTAAGGTAAGTTGCATTGTTGTTTGATTGTTTTTTTTTTTCAAGGTCGAGTTTCTATTTGTTCGTCTTTTCTAAGGTTCAAGGTAGATCTCTTTTCATGAGAAAGTCTCTACCTTATTGGGTTATATCCAAATCGTTCTACAGTCTAAATTTTAGCATTGTATTTATTTACATAATTTTTAATACCTGAGAGTGTACCTTATCGTGTAATTTATACCCTCCAAATATTACAGTCTACATCTAGACCCTAAAAAAAAATTAAAAAAAGGTTTTTGATGTTTTGGTCAAACCCTAATAAATGATCATAAACTGGTTATGATATCTATTTTTTAGATTTTCAAAACATGAGAAAGATGCAATTTTTGAATGAAAATATGCTTGGAAAAATTTTAGGATTTGGCCATATACATGGAAATATTTTTTTTTTAAGGGAAAATTAATTTAAAGGTTTTTGATATTTGTTTTCGAAAATGTTTTAATTTTTTAAAAATATTTTGGAGAAAACTAGATATTTTAATATCAGATTTGTATTTTATAGTGTAAATATACAACTCGATATTATGCAAAATTGATAGAAAAATATTTGAGAAAATCACAAAATTTTTGAAATGATTTTTTAATTTTAATTTTATTTTTTAAAAAATATTATATATATAATTCACGTCCTGCATGAATAGTAGGATGTGAATTATTCAAGCTTACTGTTCACGCAGTGAACAAGGAAGAAGAAGAATAAAGAAGGGAAGGGGGCTCACCTAGTTGGAGGGCTATGGTTGCCGTCACTGGTCTGGCTAAGGATGGTGGAAAAGGTGGTGTTTGCAACAGTGGAGGACGACGTTGGTCACAGCTGGAAAAAGAAACGTCTTGTAGAAGAAAGAAAGACGTTCACGGTGGTTGGCTGGTGATCTTGGCAACACGTGGTGGTGTTGATTGCTTAAGGCGGAGTGGCGAAGGAAATGGTGAGGGTGTTGGTTTCCTGTGTCGGAGGAAGAAAGAAGAAGAAACAGAAAAAGAAAATCTGCAGCGGGGAGAGGGAGGACCTCATGGTGGCTACCTCTATCGTTGGTGATGATTTGGGTTCGTAGAGAGGCTGAGCAGTCGTCTGTTGGTGGAGGAGAAAGGTTTATGTGGGGTTTTTAACGGCTAAAGCCACGGTGGAAAGAGAAAGAGAGAAGAAATGTGCAGAAACTGGAAAAAACTAGTTTTTTGGCTGAATTTGGACCTGATTTTCTCCTCCATCAGGGCATGAAATCCACTTCTATTTATAGGTGGTTGATTCATTTGGGAAGGATCCCAATTATTGGTTCAAATTAGCCATCATGAGTTATCAAATATATAGGAAAAGGGTGACTGAGTCGACGCCGGTGTCAATGGGTTGTTATTCAGCCTGAACGAGCTATATAGGGTTGTAGGAAAATTACAGAGGATCATTTGCGTGTAAGATTTGTTAATTTTGATGGATGTTAGATGCATCAATGCACCTACAAAGTAGCCTCCTTAAGTTGTCATTTTAGAGAAAATTAAAAAAAAAAAAAGATGAACAATGCTATAGTTATGGTTTTGATCAAAGTTCATTTCAGTCATTTCTCTTTAAATTTGATTTAATTACAACCATAATTGAGCCTATACTTTTGATTTAGTGCAATTTAACCCTTGTCGAACTTGAATTAGAACCCTTAATTTACGCGCCTTTTGCATTGTGATCCTTAGTCTCTGTTTTATGCAATTTAACTCCTAATTGACCATTAAATTTTTAATTTCTTCAATTTCACCATTGTTTTTGTCAATTAAGACCTTATAGTTTGTCGCCTTTTACAGATTGATCCTTGGTTGTGAATTTTGTCAATCTGGCCCTTAATTGACCCAAAAACTTCAATTTTCTTGTATATTTGCCCCTGATTTCAATCAATTAACTTGAAAAAAAATTAATTTTGGTCTCTTAAAATTTCAATCTTCTTAATTAAGTTCAAATTAGGCTCCCAAACTTAATTTTTCACCAATTAAGCCCCTAATAAAATTAATTTGACTCTTTTAAAGTATAATTAAGTCATTGCACTTAATTAAATCCTTTAATTGGACCCAAATTAATTCTTAAACATAATTAAAATTTAATTTGACCCATGATTAAATCAAATTGGCCTATTAAAAATTTAATTATGTCATTGAACTTGATTTTTATGCAAATTCATCCAATAATCATTTAATTTGACCTTGAATTTGCATTTTTCTCCATTTTTAGGTATAATAAGGTACAATTAGGCCTTAAAATTTCTTCTAAATTTACAGCTTGATTTCTCGGCATGCTTTCTCTACATTACCAGCCTTTATTTTCTTTTTTTAATTTTTATTTTGAAAAAAATATGATGTTTAGGGAATAATCTAGAATTGGATTATGACAATAAACATCAAGAACATACTTATGTTACTGTATCAAAAGACCCATAAGAGTAGGATGAACCTTAATGCCCAAAAAATAATGAACAGCTCCTAAATCCTGAAGCTTAAACTTTGAGTTTAGTATGAATCAATATGTGAAGTAAGGCTGGGTTACTTCCAGTAAACAAGATATCATCAACATAGACTAACATATAAAAAAAATATAATCACCCACAGATAAAATGAACAATGAGGTGTCAACATTCAAAGCATGAAAAAATAATGAACATCTCTTAAATCCTGAAGCTTAAACTCTAAGCTCAATATGAATCAATATGTGAATTAAGGCTGGGTTGCTTCTAGTTAACAGGATATCATCAACATAGACTAACATATAAAAAAAATATCATCACCCATAGATAAAATAAACAATGAGGTGTCAACATTCAAAGCATGAAAGCCAATAGAGATGGGATAATCACTAAGTCGAGTGTACCATACCCGAGGAGCTTGTTTCAAGCCATATAAGGATTTATTCAATCAACACACATAAGAAGAGAGAGTAGAGTCAACAAAACCTGGAGGTTGTTGTATGTAGACCTAGTGTCCCATCGCGAAAGGCATTATGAATATCAAGTTGACTAAAGCCTCGAGTAATCAACTGAGCCTTATAACGCTTAATGTTGCCATCAAAACGATACTTGATTTTGTATAACCAATGACAACTAACAACCTTCATCGAAGGATGAAAAAGAATCAGGGACCAAGTGTCATTAAAATACAGTGCTTGAAATTCAGCCTGCATAGCATCATGCTAGGCATCATACCTATCAACATCAAAGAAGGTATGTGATTTATAGGCAGGAGTGTTAGTGGTGGCGGAAAAACAGTCAAATTGGTTGTCTTTAGTTGCTACAGATGAAGAATTATAGGCGGCGATGCATGGAGAGGTGAATATGAAGAAGGATCCTGCTATAAAGGATAAGAGGACAAGTTTACAGCTAAACTTAGCCTATCAGTAGAAGTAGAGTAGAGCTTGTAATAAAGGCATCACTGGTACACAATGGGGAAACATCAGTAGGACAATCAGGAGAACTAACAGCAACAAATTTGATACGCTGCAAAACAGAGGGGACGAACCTGTACCTACAGTATGATTGTTAGATAAACATGCATGTGGTAACGGACAAAGGGAATTGTCGAGCTATTATGGGTAAACAGAGACAAGTGTGTGAGAGGTAGGGGCACACGGGTAAAGAGGTTGAGTGGCAACAAGTATAGGAGAATGAAAAGGTAGGGAGAGGAGGAGATTGGGTAGAAGACTAGTTGGGTTGAACGGAGAGTGAGGCGGATTGTGCAATCTGTTCAGATCTGACAAAAGAAAAAATATATTTATAAAACCAGATATGATGAGAGATATAAATGTGTTAAGAAACGATGTCAAGACAACAATAACCAAGATGAGAAGAGTTATAACCTAAAAACACATATGAAGAGGAATAAAAGGTTAATTTATGATTATGATAGGAATGCAAAAACAAAAAAAACAAAAACACCCAAAATGTATGTAAAAAATGATAATTAGGAGATCATTGAAAAAGACAATCAAAAGAAGATCTATTGTTTAGGACAAGAGCAGGCATTAAATTGATAAGATAAATTGAGATTTCAAAAGCGTAATTTCAAAATCTTAATGATGCTTTACACTATCCTAAAAAAGTAAAATCAGTTTCCACAATATGCCTATAATGACATTAAACTATTCCATTTTATTCATGAGTATGAGGACAAATCAAATAATGATGAATACTAATGGTCTAAAAGAAAGTGGATAGCTTGTGGTATTTACCACCCCAATCAGTTTGAATAGATTTAAGTTTTAGCAAAAATTGACACTCAATAAAAATTTAAAATTAATGAAAAATAGAGAAAATATTAGACTTCGCAACAAGAGGATAATATCATATATATTTTGTATGTGTATTAAAAAATAACAAAATAGCAAAAACCATCAGATGAAAAGAGAGGAGCGGGACCTTAAACACTACTAAAAATTAATTCAAGTGGAGTAAAAGTTTTGTGACCCGTAAGTCCTAAAGATGGACACGACGATTTTCCTAACAGACAAGTACAAGGAATCTTGTTTTTTTATACTAAAGAATTAAAAATATGGGAAGTAGGATGATTCAGTCTACGATGCCATGGATTAACAGAAGCAGATATGCAAGGAAACCAATAAGCTTGAGGAATTGACATCGAAGAAGACTTGAAGAAAACATAGAAACCATCTTTATTCTGACTGGAAAGGAGCAGTTCCTTGGTGTTGAGATCCTTAATATAAAACACAAATGAGTGAAATTCAAAATAAACATTGTTATCAATATAAAATTTCTAAACAGAAATAAAATGTTTTTGAATTTATAGGACATGAAGAATATTATACAAAGTAAAGGTATGGTGTGGTGTATATAGCTTAGTATGACCAATATTAGATATGGAAAATCTCTTATCATCACCAACATGCAAGTGATCATTACCGGGATATGGTTCAGACCCTATTAGATTTGTAAGATCATGTGTGACATGTTGATTAGCACTAGTGTCAATAAACCAATCAACAGAACCTGTTGAGGAAATATTGCTCAACGCAAGATTTGCACTAGGCTATTGTCTATGGCTTTAAAGTTGAACACATTAAGAGGCTCAGTGGCCGAAGACTTGACATAACTAGCACCAAACATTATACCACTTTGAAAAGCCATGATGCTCCCTGTTTTGTTGCTAATTTCATTGCCTCCAATCATTGTTGGAAGACCTATTAAAGCTGCAAAAATTAGACCGGGAAATAGACCTATGTCCTCTGTCGTTACCAACAATGGGATGCCACCCTCCATGAAAGCATCCTTTACCTTTACCAAAAGAACAAAAAGGTTGACATTGTGAAACAAGTGTTAAAGGGCTGGTTTGGCGTGGGCAGTGAAGGAGTATTGACAACAACAACACCTATAGATTGAAGGGAGGTCTTGTGAAGAAACTAATGAGTTAGAAGATAACTATGAAGATCTGCATACGAAAAAGGTTATACCTTGGTCACGAGGGTTGTTACCAACTCTTTGAATTCACCCCGAAGACCATAAAACACATACAAATTAAAGTCATGTAGTGAAATTGATCGGCCAACAGCAACTAATTCATCAAATAATACCTTTTCTTTTTACATAAACATAATGACCGAGTCATTACCTTATCGAAGATCTTGAAAAGAACCATGAAGTTGTATAATATGAGAATTAGATGGAGAAGTAAGAGTTGGCTCAAGAGTACGCCAAACAAAGTGTAAGGGTTGGCAATCAACAACAAGATGTAGAACATCCATTGAAAGAGAAGAAAGTAATGCACTTAGAATAAGATAGTCCTATTATTTCCAACGAAGAAAATATTGATTAACGTGAAGAGAAATACCATCAATAGCAACCACATGAAGAGAAGGACATGACAATGAGTCATCAACAAAATAAAAAAATATCTTGTTCAAGGAAATATGGTTTTATCTGCATTCGCCAATACTTGTAATTTGTGTTTGTAAGTTACAAAGAAATAACTTGATGGATATTGAAAAGTGGAACAATAGCATCCACGAAAGCAAGATGCAAGGAAAGAACAGTAGAGGAAGTCTACAAATTTGAAACGTTCATGGAGGCAAGATTTCAGCCAACAGCAGCAGGAGAAGAGTGAATAATAGAGGAAGAGAACAAGTTTTGCAAAGGCATGACAGGAGTAGGAGCAGCCTCCAAAATAGACTGGGAGGAGGAAAATATATATATTATCCTTTTTCTAAACATATACTAGCCTATATATGCTATAATAGACTGGACTTCCAAAGACGTTAACCATTTTAACCTTCAAGCTTCTTCCCTAATAACCAAACACTGAAAATCAACGAAATTTTGGGGGTTTTTTTTCCCTAGTATTGCAAATACTATTTCCAACCGTTACATGTCCACAATGTTGTAGATCGAATCAAGAAAGACATGTTCTGGTACTTTTGTATTAATCTTCTGCAACCCATGTCAGGAATCAATGTAAGAAGTTAGAACTTGTGTCCTTTGGAGCCCTTCAACTTGCCGCTGCCTACACATGACAAATTGCTGTCGACTTCTCTGGCTAAGATAATTCATGGTCACTCTACATTAAATTGGATCAAATCAACTCCTTTACTTCCAATCTAAGGTGATTTGAGCCCCTTCATCGATCCCACAATCCGATACTAATTATGTAGCTAGATGAATGCCGCTTGTTATGATGTAATTGGTTGCAGAGTCTCAAATTAATTACTTGAACAATGAATTAGAGGAATAAATTTGATCCAATTCAAAATAGAGTTTGATTAAATAAATGTGCAAAACAGAGGGACCATGCATGATTTTTATCCCACAGGAAAGCGCCGATGTAAACTTGCAATATATATATATATATATACCAGCTTCGAGTTTCTAAAGGTGCATCATATATGACGCATTCATCTTCACAAGAACAAAACAACACCGATCGGAATCAAATAATGATCTGTGATTTATGATTAAAGCAATAATTAAAATCAAATAATGTAATGGTTCCAAGATTGGATGTGCTGACTTGGTTAAACAATAGTAATTAATGAACAAATCAGCTACTATTGGAGCTAAAGCTGGCTCCACAGTGTGAATGGAGAGAAAATTAACAAATCATGACAACGGTTTAATTTGGTATGTATTCTGCTGATAGCTTGCATAATTCCATCAAGAACCGCAGTGGAGCCCATGTTTTAGGTTTTAGGGTTGCCCGTGACACTCACATCGACCAAGTAAACTTCACAAGATCGAATAAGCCAACATGGAAGCGTACTCGTTACCAAACTATAGTACATATTCAACAATAATTAACTGGCCAAAAACAACAAACCTTTTTGTTTTGCACTGAAGTTGTTAAAAAAATCCTTAAAAAAATTATATCCTACACTTCTATAATTCTGAAATTGTATGCATGATTTGGCTGGAATGGACGTTTAATTTCCGGGAAAATTAAGAAGGAAGATTTAGCAAAGCTAATTATTCATGAATGAATATGTGCATCAAGTATATTAAGAGTAGAGGATTAAATTGTACAGTTTATAGCCAAGATGAATCTTGAAGGGTAACAGTCGGGTACAATAAAACAATAATCAAAACCAGCTCGATCTCAGCAGTAGGATCTGGCCTGCAATTTAGAAGGGAGCTGAAAGACATGGATTACCATTCATGAAAAAGAAGGTAGAAGAAAAGGCAGTCTTTACATTACTGGTTAAGTGTTGTCGTAGCAAGTTCTTGCCTCCATCATAGCCGGTATGCATGAGCACATTTAGCAATCAATTTTACATAGTAGAACATGTGGTCAAGGTGGGTTCTCAAATTTGTTTCCTCGTGAGACGTTCAAGCAACCATAACATCTTGATGATCTGGGGACGCCCAGGATAACTGGAACTAGTATGGTGCAGGGTTGAAATCTTATTGCTGACTAGACAGATACCATGGTAATGATGCTAGGAACAAGGAACATGGCAATTTGCCAATTAATCCCTACCACACAAGCATCCAAACGTTTGCCAAATATTGCTGCCAGCTATAAATTCCAAGAGCACACATGGCTAAACGAACTTATTCTATTAATTATTTTCCCTCAAGTCTGATTAGCCGACTGAATCTAGCTCCTTGAACCCTATAAAAACCCATCCCTTACAGCACCTCTCCATCACTGAAACAGCTCTCTTCTATAGCTTCAACTACTATAATTCACTAGAACTACTGCTCTCTTCTATGGCTTCCAAAAGCACGACATCACTTGCTCTCTTTCTTGCAGTCAACCTTCTCTTCTTCTCCCTAGTCACCGCCAAGAGTAGCAGTTGCCCCCCTCCTCCTAAACCCAAACCAACACCATCACCAACACCAAACCCTTCCGGTGGAAAGTGCCCAAAGGATGCACTTAAATTAGGTGTATGTGCTGATTTGCTCGGTTCATTGCTTAATGTCACCGTTGGCACTCCCCCAGTAAAACCTTGCTGTAGTGTCATCCAAGGCCTTCTTGATCTCGAGGCTGCTGTTTGCCTTTGCACTGCCATCAAAGCTAACATCTTGGGCATCAACCTTAATATCCCAGTATCTCTAAGCTTGCTTCTCAATGTCTGTGGAAAGAAGGTCCCCAAAGATTTCCAGTGCGCCTAAAAGTATTTTTATTCCATCATGCATGGTTTGCTTAATGTGTGATTTTTCATGGTGTGAAGTACTTTGATTTTCTATTAAGAATCGTGTGATGTAAGTGTAACAGCTACTTGCTTTGCTTGTTTCAGTGCTTGTCTGTTTTCCACGAATAAGTGTAGCTTCCCTTGATAATGTCTCCTCAAGTTTTTTTTTTTTTTTTTTGATGGAATGAATGCCGCGGTTGAACTTGATAAAGATGTAATTCCAGCTATAAATCCTTCTTTTTGTTTCTTTTTATTTATAACTATTTGAAGTAAACTTGCGATTCTTGTGTATGATTCTGCATATGACTAATTGTTGCATGCTTAAACTCCCCGCCAGTGAGTATTATCCAAGAAAGTAAAAGAAAACGAGTGTTCTTGAGTCCGTTATTAGTACCCTTACCATCCGAATAAAATTTACGAGAACTCAAATTCATCTTAGAGAAAACTGGATGAAAAGAATGTATTAACAAAGAATAAATCTAAATGGTGTCTATTTCTTATCCAATATATTCGAAGCTTACAACAAATCTAATGCTTGTGATTTAATCAAAAGTATTCATCTATTATATAACTTGGAACTCCATATAGGAACTTTACACTGCAATATTTATGTAATGCAACACTATGTTTCTTATTCATTTGTTGTAGCATTTATACAGTCTAGGAACCTTAATTGCAGGATTCAAAATATGTGTAACGGAAAGATAATTACAATCAGAATTGATAACAATATTTCAAACTAATCCTATGATTACAAAGAGCACAAAATCTAGCACTTATCATGATAACAGTTGCAGTTGACTTGGTAAGAGGTTAATCGCATCAGATTCCTTGATACGCCCCCGCAAGAACGGGCTACCATCGGATAGGCCGATCTTGTCACGTAAGAATTCTGTTCTTTGCCGAGAGAGAGGCTTAGTGAGCAAATCCGCTAACTGATCAGTCGTGTGAACATGTTGAACATTAAGTATTTTTTTTGCAACCAAATCTCTCACAAAATGAATGTCAATTTGTATGTGTTTTATTCTAGAGTGATTGACAGAATTGAAACTTAAGTGTGTTGCCCCTAAATTATCAGATAGGAGCAGAGGTGGTTGTGATAGACAAAACTTAAGTTCTTGGAGTAGAGATAGCACCCACACATTCTCAGCAGCAACTGTTGCCAAGGCCCTATATTCAGCTTCAGTTGACGATCGTGCGATAGCACGTTGCTTTTTAGAACTCCAGGAAATTGGTGTGTTACCAAGGAATAGCAGATAAGCTGAAGTGGATTTCCTGTCATCGAGACTTCCAGCCCAATCCGCATCCGAGAAGCAAGTTAATGTGCTGCTTGATGTTTTGCTGATAGTAACTCCATGAAAGATTGTGTTCTTCAGATAACGCAACAGTCGTTTTGTTGCTGTCCAATGAGTTTGCTTGGGATGATGCATAAACTGAGAGAGTTTGTTTACAGCAAAGCTGATATCAGGTCGAGTGAGGGACAAGTATTGCAAGGCACCAATAACTTGACAATATTCAGTAGAATCAACAGATGAAGAACCATCATCCAACTATAAAGGAGCCGATGGTGATAGAGGTGTGGCAACATCTCGAGCACCATCTATACTGGTTTTTGCAAGTAAATCTCGGATATATTTGTGCTGAGATAGAAATAAGCCAGCTGCAGTAGGAATAACCTCAACACCAAGAAAGAAATGCAAGGACCCCAAGTCTTTGATGGAAAATTTCCTGCCAAGATGATCAACAATACTTGCAACAAAAGATGTGTTATTGCCAATGATAATTAGATCATCAACATATACTAGGCAATAGGCAAGAGTAGACCCATTATGAAACACAAATAGAGAGGAATTTGATTTAGAATTTAGAAAACCAAATTTTGTCAAGGCATGCTTAAGAGCAGAAAACCAGGCACGAGGAGCCTGTTTTAGGCTATAGATAGCCTTGGTGAGGCAACAAACATAATCAGGATGATCAGAATTCATGAAGCTAGGAGGTTGTTTCATATAAACTGTTTTGGTGAGATGACCATGAAGGAATGCATTATTAACATCTAATTGGCGCAAAGTCCAACCCTACATCACAGCGATAGTCAAGACAGTGCGTATGGTGACTGACTTAACAACAGGACTAAATGTTTCTTTGTAATCCAGTCTGGGTCGCTGATTGAACCCTTTGGCTACGAGTCTGGCCTTGAACCGATCAACAGACCCATTAGCATGCCTCTTCACCCAAATACCCATTATCAGCCAATAATATTACAATCAGGTGGGGGAGGCACCAATTGCTAGGTATTATGACTCATTAAAGCAGTTAATTCGGAGGACATGGCCTCACGCCATCGAGAATCAGTGAGAGCCTCAGTAACAGTCAAGGGTTCTAAGGAGAATGGAATGGGGTGTTTGGTAACAAGGAATGATTTCTTAGGTTTATAAATGTCATTCATGGACTTAGTAGTCATACGATGCATTCTCACAGTAGTATGTTCAGGTATAATGGAAGTAGATAATTCAAGTGAAGGACTGGGATTTAAAAGCAGAGGTGAATTAGAATTACTTACTTGAAGAGGAGACGGAGCAGAGGACGACCCACGCGCAGACGATTGCAAGACTTCGATACCCACATCTAGAGAAGTATTGGGACAAGGTGAATCAAACGGTAGCTTGGAGAAGGAGATTGGCACAGAAGAGCTTTGCTCAATTGATGGAGAAGAAGAAGCACTGTTGTGACCGGGCTGTTGAAATGGGAAAGTGCTCTCATGAAAAATGACGTGGTGGGATATGAAAATTTTGTTGGTAGATTGTTCAAGGCACAAATAAGCGTTTTGGGATAAGCTGTAACCCATGAATATACATGATTTGGATTTTGGCTCAAGCTTGTGTTTGTTATATGGTCGGGTTAATGGATAACAAAGACAACCAAATTGTTTGAGTTTGAGATAGTTGGGTTTTTTATTGAATAATTTTTCAAATGGAGACTGATTATTCAAGGTGGCAGTGGGCATGCGATTTATTAGATAGGCAGCAGTTTGAAATGCATAGGGCCAATAATTAAGAGGCATGTGAGCATTGGTGAGCAAGGTAAGACCAGTTTCAACGAGATGGCAATGTCGCCTTTCAGACAAACCATTTTGTTGAGGAGTATGAGGAGCAGTAGTATAGTGACTAATGCCATGAACTGAAAGATAATTTTTGAGACCAACATTCCCTACCATTATCAGAATATAGACTTTTTATTTTTGTATTGAAACGATTTTCCACAAGATTGCGAAATTGGGGAAAAATGGTTTGAACATTTGATTTTTGAGTCATGGGATAAAGCCAAATATATTTGGTATAATGGTTTATAAAAATAACATAATATTTAAATCTATTAATGCTAAGATCATGAGATGGGCCCCAAACATCCGTGTAAATCAGTTCAATAGGAGTCGTGCTGGTAAGACCATGAGTATTAAATGATTGACGATGAGCTTTGTTTTGAGAGCATGAAGTACACAAAGAAGAACTGCCAGTTTTATTGGTGGGTAACGAAAAAGCATGAATGAGATGATTAACCAATTTGGGTGCTAGATGACCAAGACATTTGTGCCATCCATCAGATGTTGTACGTTCATGAACATAGGCAATAATATTTTTCTTGCTGGATGGTAGATGCTTTGGAAATGGGTACACTCCATCTTCACATTTGCCCTTGAATAGGAGCGCCCTCGTGATCCAAAACCTTCACCAAAAAATAAGTGGGGTGAAATTCAATGTAAACATTTTTATGCTTGGTAAAATGATGAGCAGATATAAGATTTTTATGAATGGTTGGAACACAAAGAGTATCACGTAAATGAAAGACATGATTGGAAAATTTTAGAAATAACAACCCAATATAAGACACAGGCAAACCTGATTCATCCCCAATTACCACTTCATCAGTACCATCATATTCAGAATTAATTGTCAAATTGGAGAGATCAGTGGTCATATTGTGAGATGCTGCTGAGTCAACTAGCCACTTGTGATTTTTGGGTTGAGAAGAAGCTGCACAATTTGCAGAGAGATCAGAACCAGACATTTTTTGGCATTGTTTAGCGGTATGACCCAGTTGATCACATAATTGACATTTCGGTTTAAACCTCCTATGACCCGAATTGAAATATCCATTTCAGTGAGCCCCATTATGTCCACATGGAGTAGAAGAAGAAACCGGAGGACGCTATTTGGACTGTCTAGAATGGGAAGAAAACTGAGGGCTCCAGCGATTAGAATAATTAGCAGTGGGAACAAATGAATTTGCAGATTGTTACTCCAGCCGCCGAAGATAATTCTCATGACTAACAAGAAGGTCATGAATTTCTTCAAATGTCAAAGAGGTTTCACGGGCACGAATGGGTACCGAAATTTCTCTGAATTCAATACCCAATCCATTGAGTATGTATAGAGTTAGGTCATCATCTGAAACAGGATGATCGATGACAGCGAGCTCATCAGCAATTACTTTAATGCCTTGAAGAAATTCAGTAACTGGATGAGACCCACGAGTGCTCAAGGTTAAGTCTTCCTTAAGCTGCATCACACGCGTTCTGGATTTGTCGGCATACAACCGGGTAAGTGTTGTCCAGGCCTCATTTGATGTTTTGTAGGCAGAGAGAAGGGGGTAATAGTGGTGGAGGTGGAGGCAAGAATAGCATGTAGAATAAGTTTATCTTGGCGAATCCAGTAGGAATTCGCAGCTTTAGATGCAGTGAGGTTTTGTGCATCAATAGCAGGACATTTGAGTGTACCTGTTACAAAATCAATAAGATCATAGCCAATGAGCAAGGCTTCAAATTGAGCACGCCACTGAGGAAAGGTAGAGGGAATGAGTTTTTCATTGATGGTTGTAGCAGCATTGATTATGATAATGGGTGAGAGTGTTGAATCGGTGGAAGGTGCAATGGAAGTTGCCATTTGCAGGAAGCAGTAGAAGGACAGTGGAAGGGATGAATACTCGTTAGAGATTCTTAGGCTCTGATACCATATAGGAACTTTACACTGCAATATTTATGTAATGCAACACTATGTTTCTTATTCATTTGTTGTAGCATTTATACAGTCTAGGAACCTTAATTGCAGGATTCAAAATATGTGTAACAGAAAGATAATTACAATCAGAATTGATAACAATATTTCAAACTAATCCTATGATTACGAAGAGCACAAAATCTGGCACTTATCATGGTAACAGCTGCGGTTGACTTGGCAAGAGGTTAATCGCATCAGATTCCTTGATACTCCATAGGTTCACCCCATTACCCGTGTCAATGTACAATAACTAAAAGAGGAGAGGATGGAGTGTTTTAACTGTTTGTAAGCACTGTTTAGTGTTTACCTAGAGATGCACGGGGGTGTTGATTTACAAAAAGACTTTTTTGCTTAAAGAACGTTTTTTAAAGACATTACAACAGAAGTTCAGGCCTGTTTGAACAAAAAAATATTTCTAAGTTGTAGGGTTTGGCTTTAATTTGCTTTTAATTTTACACATATATTGCTGTCTTACTCATAAGACCTTGTTTCACCCATCCATAATAATTATATTTCAGGCAACGCAGAATTGCAGACACTTTAGAGAAATTTATAGAACAATGGAATCAAGGATCAGGGTTCACAAAGAGAGCAAGGAAATTAATAAAATTGCTTATGCAAATTGAGTTCACGATCCACATATAACATCACATCAAAAGGTTACCTTTCTAGTTGTAGGATCATTTGTAGATCTATTGTTGATGATTAGTTGTTTCAATAAATATGACAGCATCTGTTTCCATATTCCCTGCTGCATCAAGCCATGGAATTCGAAACACCTTCTCTAGGGAGTAGGAAAAATATTGCCACTACTAATCATAAAAAGCCTCCTCCAAGAGTACCTTTAAAAGGGAATCCGAAAAAAAGTTCACTGCTAACTATAGGAAGGCTGCTGAGCAGTGTGCTCAGGGAATTCTTTTGTTGCTCTTTTTGGGACTCTTGGTGTTTTCTAGTTACAAACTCGTTTCAGAAATAATTGAATCTTTCGTAAGTCACCAGCCGGTGTTTAATCTTGAATCGATGGCGGTATCGATGATATTTCTACAACAGAAATCAGAGCTCAAGGCGTGGATTTTAACATTGAAATCCACGATGAGGTTACAGTTAATCTAGGTTTACCCTCTAAAAGGAGGATTGGAATTACGGTGGCATGCAATAATTGTATCAGGCTTGAGTTTTTGGCAGATGGCATGGTCGGGAAAACATCAAATGCTCAGTACTGCTCGTTGGACAAGTACATGTATTTTTTTTTCTTTTTTTAAGATTGTGGCACTGCAGTTGCAGGGTTTATTTTATAAAATAATGTTCAAATAATTATGTTAAATTTATCTGGGAATTTCTCTGCACGCTATGAAAACATACCTTCCAACCAGAGACGATAATTTTTTTTAATTAATTTTAGATATTCAAATTAGTTTGTGTGAAGCTTGAAAAATTTTATAGATTTTATAATTAACAATTATGTAAATTTTTAATCATTCTAAAATTTATAAAGTTTAAATTGATATTTTTTTTAAAAAAAAGTAAGAATAATATTTTTTATTTTTATTTCTCCGAAGTATTGTCATTAATTAACTTGATGAATGCCTTCTATGCCAAGACCACAAATTTCAATGTCTTGTGATAAATTTTCATTTTTCATTTCAGGACTGATTTTCTCGATTTTCATTTGAGGCCAAAACTTTACATCTAATACGATAGTACTTCATCTTAATTTTATTTTTCTTTTGAAGTTTGTGTCTCACTCACGGATCCCTCCATAAGCCAGGTTGTTGTGTTAAGTGCCAAGGGGTTAATAGAGGAAATTTAGCAGCATAATATGATAAATAAGATAGAAAACAGTCCGGCATTGTTAGCATATTTTGCATGTGTTGATTAGCAAACATATGAAGATTAATTAGTTGAGTCGGTCAATAGATAGTTAGAAGATTAGTTAATTGTATAAATAATAATTAATGAGAATCATGGAATCCAAGCAACAAGATTGGTCTTTTTTAGCAGTTAAAATTGTTAGTTTTATATCTATCTCTCTCTCAATTTCTTCTATTTCTCCCTTAATTTTTTTTAAAACTCACTATTTGTTAAAAAAAAATCCTTAAATATTATATTTTGATCCTGTTACACATTGTTCTAATTAAAAATAACAAATAAATAGATATTAGATATAAAATGAACTATATTAAATATTTAAATGATAAAAAACAGAACAAATCATTGTTGATATTAATTCATGTCACAAAATAATATCACTATTAATATCTACAAATTTTATTTAATAAACAAAGTTTTACTTTTGTGTTCTTTGTCATTCCTCTTATCTGAGAGAGTAAATTTGATCTTAAAAAGTTTTATCTAATTCAAGTTGAATTTAATAATTTGATTTATGGTTTGAGAATATAAATAGTTTTTTCAAGTATTTAGACTGTTTTTTATGTGATTTTGAGTAAAATAATGATTTAAAAAATAAATTTTTGGAAATGAAAACCTCACTCTGATTTTTTGGTTGCATTGCTAGATTTTGGGATGGTTATGTTATTTTTAAAAAATAATGGCAAGCAATGCATTGCACGCTCTTTAATATACACAAATAAAAAGCTTGACATGCAGGACAGGTCTTTTTTTATTATGCTAGGTGCACGGGCTAAAATATACCTAGCTTATTTTGATTTCGTTTTTCCCTTATAATTTGGGATTTGGTTTTTAATTTGAAAATTTATTTTATTGAATTACATTGACATTTCAATTTTTTTTTATGAAATCATAGATTTTTTTTATTATTATATTATCAAGAGCTTTTTTTAACCATCATTCATTATGTTTTATTTAAAAAAAAAAAAGAATTCAATCGCTATTTTTTTATTAAATATTGTTCAATCTTTTGTATTTTTAGATTGTTTATAGCATTAGCACTCTTTTTTCTAATAACCCTTCATAATGGTTTTCGTTTCTACAATTTTATTCCGTATTGTTGTATAGTTACATGAAAAAAAAAATCTAAGAAAATAAATTATCTAACTCATTCAAACTCATTACCTTACTCATCATCTTAATCATAAATTTAACAAGTTAATCTAAATTAGTCCAAATAAATAAAAAAACATCATCATTTCAAAAAGCTTAAAACAAAACGATATTGGAATTATTTTTTCTCTTGATATCAAATAGGTTTTAACTAAGACTATGTTTGTTTCCTGAAAAATGGTTTCTAGAAAATTATTTTTCAAATTTTTCTGTGTTTATTTGCCATTAAAAAAATTGATCAGCGAAAAACACTTTTCAATCAAAGAAAAATTTGGCTTGGTTTCCAGGAAAGTGTTTTCCTAAAAAATTTAGATGAAAAATATTTTTCGAAAGTTATGAAAAATTTAAAAACATCATATTATTTGCTAATTATATCAAATTTGATCCTCAAACTTTTAATTATTATATATATTTTATTTTGAATATTTATTTTTTAATTTCATCTCTTAAAATTTTATTTTTATATTAACTTTGATCCTTATTTTCATAATTATTATTTGTTTTTTTCTTATCATTTTTTTATTAAAATTTTTTATCTATTAAATTTGATCCTCATTCTTTTAATTGTTACTTATTTTATTTAAAATAATTTATAAAATGTTAATTATTACTATTTTAATTTTTTCATCTTTCATTTTTTTTATTTTATATATATATAATTCACTCTCATTTAACTTTTTAATTTATAAGATTTTTTTTTCATTATTTTAATAAACTTGAGAAAAATAAAACATTAATAAGTTATTTTCCAGCTTATTTTCCATGACATAACCAAATATTTAAAAATATTTTTCAATTTATTTTCCATTACACTACCAAACATTAAAAAATAATTCACTTTCTCGGAATTCACTTTCCTAGAATTCACATTCCAAAAAAAGAACTACTTTTCAACAAATAAACAAAGCCTAAATATATCAAATTAGGTTCTAAACAAATAATATTGGTCAACTTCAATTTAAAACCCAAGTCAAGGCCTAGTTAGAGTGTCTCTTAAAAACTTGATCAAGAGTTATCATTAACAACTTTTTTTTAACAATTATGAATGCTTTTAATCCTTCATTTATTTTATTAAATGGACGCTTTAAATCTAAGTTCAAAAGGCATGTGAAGAGGCAAAATTGTGAGAAATAGCTGGTTCTAGATTACACCGCTGTGAGAGGCATTCAGACTCTATGGGATTCTTGGGGTATCAACAACGCTGCATAATCATCAACCTCCACCTGTTAAAAAGAAAATTGTCAAGTTAAAAGGGTAGAGCATTCGTCAAGGGACCTTCATCATAACACCAAAATAGAATTGCTGTACCTCAAATCTTTTGCCACCGTAAGTGAATTCCACATGCAACAGCTTAGGTTCACCAGGGCAAGGATCACAAAAGCCCATGATTCCTGACTTCCTTACACCCTCATGAAGCTGCACCAGCATTTTCGACACCAGAATAAGCACAAATGCAAAAAAACATGGAATAAGGAATACAAGTGCCATGAACGCTAAGTGAGATAAAACCTCTGACAAAAAAATCTACTATTAAAAGCAACCAGAAAGCATACAACAGGACTAGAGAATTTATCCGGCATATAACATCAATAAATTACTGAAGTTTTGAAAGAGATAGAAGTTCCAACAGCCCCTCCGACCACCATGAGGAGCTGTAACAGGATGTCAATTATGACTCCAAGGTATATTACTTTGGGCAAAGGCGTGAGGGGCTGTACACATTCCTTTGGACAATTATGACCACGCAAAAGCAATTAATTTTGCATGATAGATGGAACACATGGTACCATCACACAAGGAAGACCATTAAAACACTTGAGATGCACATTCACGGCATTATCCCCTCAATCACCTGAATGTAGAGATGAAAGCTGCAAACATCTCAAGACTGAATATCCTGCATTTACAGCATTATTTTATGCACATGTATTCTTCTTCAAGGTAGATTACAGAGTCCAGCAAACGAGCACTCAAATAATAGATCAAGCAGTCAACCTCAAACTAAAACATTTAGCCAACACTCATGTTTGAATTAAAATATAAAGTTTGTTGATCATGCAACTAGTTCTCTCTTAACACACACACATACACGGGTGTCATTTTTTCACATCCATTGACAGAACCACATTTCAATGTATATTTGATAAGAACATGATTTAAAAGAAATATACCTTCAGCTGGCCAGAATCGTTAATTAGGAAATTAAGAGGTATTGTAACATCAAAGACTTCTGAAGCTGATTCATTGTTTACTTCTCTTGATTCATCTGCTTTCTTCAAAGCTTTACTGCTTCCATACACAGCTTTAGTAATTACAAGTTCATTTGTTTCTAAATGCCTACTTATTTTCCTATTGGCCACAATTTTTAATAATTGTTGCGCCTTTTCTGCTGCAGCTCTTGCCTCTTGAACCTAAACAATGATCCAGAAACAATCTTCAAAATCAATTAATGAAGCTAAATAACGAAGCATGTAGAAAACCATCAAAAAAAAAGAAAGAGAACAAAGCATGAAAAGGTACCAACTTCTGTCCAAAATACATGTGACATTGCAGGAAAGTACAGATGCTAAAAATGCTCTGTATTTGCAAATAAGGGGAAAATCCTTTTTCATGTAAAGAAGAAATTTTACTAGTGGTAGCACAATTACAACGAGGAGAAGAAAGCCTACTCAAAAGAAAAGGACAACCAAGAGAATAAAGCATTCTAATCCCATTGAATATCTTAAGAACCTCCTCTAAAGGTCCTTGCAGTAAAGTGACCAATAAAAATTAAGGAAATCATCTCCATTAAACTACCATAATTGTGAATCAAAACCATGCAATCAAGGATCGGGCATTTTTAAAATTGAATAATTATGATTGGGCATTGACATGTTACAGAGTTCCCATAACAAAAAGCAGGCATAAACTACTGCTTCCTTGGGCAACCTTAGCATCCATACCTGGGCAGAATTTCTCTCTTTCTTCTCTAAAGTCTTCTGCTTTTCCCTTTGAAGGTAATAAGGTTTGACTACGAATTTCTGCCATCATAAGGATAAATGGTTAAGCAGATAATATATAGATGACATTTCAGTACTCAAAAAAAATTCTTTTGGCCATTGTGGTCGCACAATTTAATCAACTTATGGAGAGCAATCAAATGTCACTCCAGCTCGAAAACCATTCAAGGTTTAGATTTGTGAAGGTTTAGATTTATGTCAGATGCGTAACTGTAAACCAGAGTATTATGAGCCCTTCCTGGTACAGGATTTAATCTAGGTTCTCTGGTGGTTCTTTAGTCACCTGGGGTTCAGTTGAGTGTATAATGTATACATCAGACTGATAGCTTTATTAGACACTAAGAATAAAGACAGTTTATGTTATTTCTGCTGGCCTTCTCATAAATTACAGCTGCCTCACCTTATCAACATGAAACTAAACCTAAAGAAGCATAAGGTGATTAATTGTTTAGCATGCAAGTGAAAACATAAGAGTGGCGTCAGTAATAACCTTGAGTAAGAAGTAAAGAGATGTTGGGATTACAAATGCTCCAGTTGCAAACACTGGATTCAAATGCCTGGAAAGCAACATCTGCACAAGACAATCCATCAGCAGCACGATGATAAAAAAAAAAAACAAGAAGCAGACAGGCAATAAACACAGACGTACCAAGTTACCAATGGAATTAGTTCTGCTTGCTTTCTTGCAAGTAAATAGAACCATGCTACGGTGACATATATTGTAACAGAGGTCTTCTCCATCCATTAGATACTTTTCATACTTTGCCAAAGTAATGCAAAACAGTGTGAAAAGAAACAATTTTTTTTGTTGAGAAATATGAAACAGAGACTATTTTATTTGCATGCTACCCATCTACTGATTAGAAATACATTTTGAAATTTTGGAGGCGTTTAAATTGTTTCTCACTGGAAATTGAATATGTAAAGAGATGTGATTTTCCACGTGTATTAAAAAACAATGAATACATTCATAATATTATGTAAGGTCTAATCGATATTTTGCCTATATTATAATGTTTTTACGACTATGTTAGGTTTAATTGATTTATTTTCCCTAATTAAAAGGAAGAAAAAATATCATTATACTTTTATCTTAATTTAATACATTTTCCATTATTCTATGAGTAGGAAAAATTTGCATTCAGAAAACAGAATAACACATCCATCACACTTGACACAGAAATTAGTAGAGAACAATGTCAAGCAAACATGACCTGTCAAAATGAACAGCAGAAAGAATAAGTTTTGCTTACAGGAATAATCAACTTTTGTCCTCCTCGGTGCAATTCAAATTTCCAAAAGATTCCCTGCCAACAGAGAGGAGAAAAAATCCAAGTTGGTGGTGCATTCATTGAGCATCTAAGAGAGGGTTATAAAATGAATGCCTTTGCCTTTTAAATTTACAAAACATTTATATTTTTTTTCTTTTTTTCCCATTTTAACCTATGACGGTTTAAGCGAAAGGTCCCATAGGTCATTGCATCCATGCTTAATAAAATTGCAGAAATTAGTGCAAATGATTTATCCACACTCTGCTATTACAATGCCTTTTAGACATTAGTTTATGTAACATAATTTACATAAAAATTAATTAGCAGAAAAGTTGTGGCTTCTTTATTTTCTCCTAGTAGAATCCAAGAAAGCACAAAAAATAAAAATAAATAAGCCATGCTGCCAAGGTAACACGTGCAGGTTTGAGTTTTGAGAGCAGCTGCTCTGTGAGAGAATGTTGAGGTGCAAACTCTCCCTCATTGGACCCCACACTTGATGGCATAACTGGATGATATACTGGTATACATCTCCACAGAACTACTTCTATGGTTCATTCTGGTTTTCGTAAGAACCAGAATGTTACATGCAAAATGGCAAAATAACATAAAAGCACAATACTTAAATTTGGTCTCTTGTTTTTAGATACCTGAATTCCTATTGTATACAGCATTCGAACTGTGCTGAAATTAGATAATTTCCTTCCCGCACCAACTTCAACTTCCAAATTGGTGCTGCAACAACAATTGATTCACTCTTATGCAAGATATTTTATGAAGCATTTACACATAACATGAGAGAAAAATGAATATATTAAAAGCTATTGCCAACTTCTAGCTATCCAATGCCCTAGATTTCTCCTGATTGTTGAAATTAACTGTTTGTGTCACATATAAGTTGTGCACTTGTGTCTCAGCAGGCATCACTCCTGTTTTCTGACAGATAATAAATCTTTCAATAGATTTATAGATGATGTTGTCCCCCCCATCAGTGCAAAAATTACTATAACTCAAATGTTTTGACTTTCTAATCTACAGCATTATTCATTTGTTATTAGTGATGCAAAAAACTCCTTAACATAAGTATAAAAGAATATGCACATCAGAAATGGTTGTTAATAAACTGTACTTAAGCGCTGAACTACAAGTGTTTCTCTCTCAATCTTTTTTCTTCTTGGTTAAGACCTCATGAGAGTGATGACTTCTATGATGGAACTTTCCTCTCTCATTCAAATGTGTGCTCCCACTCAACATGTTTCATCTAAATGCTATGGACATAAGAAATTTTAAAGCACGGGTTCATATCTTTTATATATGTAAAGCAAACTTAGTCAAATTCATAATCTATATCTTGTAAAATTGAAAACTTTCCAGACACATATACCAGTACAAATGGGAACATGGAAAACTAGTAAATCCAAGGCAGACAGCATATAAACAATATTAGTTACCGCCAAAGATTACTACTTTATTAAGATTTTGAGCATATACCTTCCAAATCTGCCAGCAATACGACCATGAGATTTTGAAGAAAAGCGATGAGTATAATGAGCTGACGCGGCAAAAGAGCTTGTGCCAATCTGCAGTCAATAAGCAAATGCAAAAAAAAAAAAAAAAGGAAGAGATGAGCATGAACTTAGTGTGAGTTTCTAAAAATAGTAATAGCAAGGTAATATGCATGGAATATGAAATAGCTAAAGATAGATAGAAAATGGAACACGATAGAAAAGCAGATTTAAAAGAATGGAGATGGAACAAAAGTAAAGTTAATAGCAAATCAGTTGGTCATGGGCAACTCCAAGTTCGATAAACTTATATACAGTTCATGTTGTCTCACAGTTGATTGCAACCAAATAATAAACTTGAGTGCAGAAAGCAAAGATTAAGCATTTGGCTAATCTATGTTGAGCAATAAACTAGTCACTTAACCAAATGATCAAAGCATGCAATTTCAGAACATGATGGCAAAACCCTACTTTACTTGTAGTCACAATATCATTTACTTTTTCTCACTCAAAACTATTTCCCAAGGTTTTGGGGACATTTTTGGCATTGATGTCTTGCTTGAAAAAGCAATTAGATGTACCTTCAGCTCTCCAGAAGCAGACATTTTTTCATGTTTCTTTTGCCATCCAACTGCTATAGATGACTCAGGACCTAATAAAAGCTGTATCTGAAAAATAGAAAGTGCCAAACAAACAACAATTCAAAGATTTTAGAATAAGAATAGAAGAAATATACAAATGTAACTCTTTTATTTTATTTACTTTTTGACCCTACCCATAATTCCACTAAATCAAATTGGTAATTGATAGTTCAAGTCTCTATTTACACTAGAATGTATTTTATTTTTTTTTATTTGACTATATTAAACCCACTATCTGATGGAAAAAGTTCGTAATATTGAAAATCTTGGGATAAATTACATCAGAGCCATTGACCAATTTGATTCAATGCTTGAAATAAACACCCAAATCATATAATCACGCTAAAGGTACAAAGTAGAAGAAAAGAAGATATAAATGAACAAAAGTAATTTACATTTCCATTTGCTGTTTCAGAGAGTTGGCGGGTCCAGGTATTGGAAAGATTAATTGAACCATCCCTCAGAGACTTTGCTATGGCAATTGTAGCCGTTGAGTGTAAAGATAGGTTACTGCAAAGTCACATTTGAAAAAAAAAAAGATATAGAAAGACCAATAATTGTGCCAGGTAATCATGTAGGTTCCAAAATCAAATTCCCTACCGTGTTGTTTGCACACCAATAAGTGCTCGTAAACCAGCTGATGCTATGAATTCTATGGATGAAACTGGAGAAAGCTGGTGCCTGAGCACTGTAGAAGCAGCTCCACCACCAGAATTTTCATTAACTTCCAAATTTCCACCAATAGCAATAGCAGTGCGCTTCGATAATTGAGATTGAACTTCGCTAGACATAGCCATTCTGGAAGAGGAAGTCAAAAGATCAGTCAACAAAGAAAGTAAGCACAAGATACAGCACTTATCTGAAGAGTGATGAAGTATTTAGAAACAAAATGAAATCGTAAAGTTCAAGAAACAGACAATTTAACAGTAATGAGCATACCTGTAGACCATCGTGATAATCATAATAAAATGAAAAATCATTTTGATAATAAAAGCAAAATACTGCCTATGCTTACTGGGTGGGCATGCATGTGAGAGAGCACAAAAACTTTTCAACTCCGGTATCATATAAAACCTTGAGCTTTTCAATACATATGACATGCTTCTAGAAGACCTAAGTTCCATGGAAAAATACGTTGAAAGTTTCTGGTAAGGTTATACAGAGATATCAGCCAACAATACATCAGCCATTTCAGAACTTCCCATCAAATGAACGCTAAACTTTAATATAAAAGGTGGGGTGGGGGTGATTGTATACCCTCGCATAATGCCATCACCATCCAGAAACTGTGGCAAGGACAAATGGGAGAGTATTGTGCCAGAAGGTCGAAAATGAGCTAACATCTTCTCTTCTTCCTTCCTCTTTCGCAACCTTTCAAGCTCGGCCTTCAACTCCTCAACTTTATTCAGCTTCGGACCAAGCTCCAAACCAGAATTTATACCTTCCATGCCATATATGTCATATATTTGCCTTTTATACTCATCCGATAATATTTCATACGCTTGGCATATTCGTTGAAAGTTCTCAGTGGCTATTTGCTGCATCTGAAAACAAGCATTTTCAACCAACCCAAACCAAAAAAAAACAAAATCAAATACTAAATTCCGTTCAAGTAAATCGCAACTTATTGTTTATTATTTTGGACAACCAACAGAATACCATTTTTAAAGAGTGATCCATATCGTCAGAGAATGTTCAGAAGTTTACACTGAATTAAGCTTGTTTAACAAGAAAAACACTCGAATTATGGAGTTTTCAGAGCCAGAACAACTTATTTAAAGCTAAAAAAATTGAATTACATGAAAATCTTGGTACTTGTCAGGATGATAAACTTGAGCCCAATGTCGATAAGCCTTTCTGATATCTTCATCGGTGGCTTCCGGTGACACTTGGAGAAGTGCGTACAGTTCTCTCTTGGGTGGTCCGGCCTCTTCTCCATCCATTTCTGTTCTTCTCTTTTTCTTTCAACCGATTTAAAAACAAGCAAACATAAACGCAAACACAGAGCTAGTTTTTGTGCCTTCTCTGTTTTTTAGAGCAGGCACCAAGGGGGAGGGGAAGACAAGGCTGGGATTTTAGTTTTAGGGGTTTTGCTTTGCAAAGCGTGGGGGTTCAGTCAGTGACTCGGTCGGTTCATGGCCTTATTATTATTGCCCACGGTTCCGGTTCTTCTGGACGAAACTAACTCACAACCGAGTACATGGGTTTCTCCAATTACTAGCTGCCATTGTCTGAGGCTAGGGGAAGTTTCATTTCAGTTGCGTCGTCTTTTTAGTTTATCTCTGGGCTTTATAGATTTATCCAAGATTCGGTTTGACTTGATGTATGGAATGCAGCCCAGCCCTCAAAATAATAATTGAGAATCTCGCAATTTGGTAGCCCGGCATCAAAAATAAAATGTTTTTTAAGTTTTTTTTTCTTTGTTTAATTTAATTTGTTTTATTAAAATAACTGAAAAGATAGTATTATTTTTCGTATGGTGGATCCAAAAACATATGGGTGGCGATTGTACATGAGATAATATTTGGAAAAATGATGTAAATCATGTTTTTAAATAAAATTAAAATTTTTTATAAAAAAATAATTTTTTTATGTTTTAAATTACTTTGATATGTTAATCTCAAAAATATTTTTTAAAAAATATAAAAAATATTATTTTAATATATTTTAGCACGAAAAATATTTTAAAAAACAACTGCAACCATACTTTCAACGAAACAGATTTGTAAATTTAAACTGGGGTGCGTCATTATAATTAGACAAAAGGTTAACAAATACCAATTAAAATTAATATCAACATTAACTTAACAATAAAGATGAAACAATATGATAAACATTGAACACATATTCATTCACTGTACACTTTCATAAAACAAAATAACATTTTCATCTATGTAGCTTGCAAACCTTAAAATTCAATCATGAAAGTTTATTTTTCTTTTTGCATATTCAAATAGAAAAGAAAGAGTCACAAAAAAAAAATACAAGGAGAGAGGAAAATTATGGACAGCCACATTGTAATGATTAAAAAGTTCAATATTGGTGTTCTTGCATTTATATGGACAAGAGTGGTTATATGGAGATGATTTTGGTCTTTATTTATGTTCAAAAAGGTATATTTAAGTTCGGAAAAAAAAAATTAATTGACTTATTAGCTTTTAATGACATTTTAGATTGTTTCATGTTATTATTGGGGTTGTTGAGCTTTTTATAAAAAAATTAGATGTTTCTAAACAAAAATAGATTTAGATTTAAGTTTTTTGATTTCAAATATGATATATACGATTTTGTAACCACCTCTAATGATTAAAATTTGAATTACATAACATGTCATCTATTAAATAAATAAATAAATAATAACATGTCATCTATTTAATTTTCAAAAAAGAAAAGTGGCACATGGACCAGGCATAGGCCCTTAGCTTATTTTAAACGGCCAAGCATTCAAGCCTAGTTTTATTATTGTTTTTTTTATATTTTAGAATAACATTATTTTTAATTAATGTTAATACAATAAATTTTTTAAAAAAAATATCCAATTATATCATATTTTCAAATAAAATAAGAGTTTTTTTTATAGTAATGTTATCAATTAATTTATAAAAACAGTTATATAAATCTAATATGCATAATTTTTTAAAACAATTCTCATGAATATTCAATGAGAATAATTTTTTATTATTATTATTTTATGCCACTTTTTATATAATTTTTTAAAATTAATTATTTTTTATTTTTTAATATTGCCATGTAAGAATTATCATGACAAAAAAAATTTTGTTGGTTAATTGAAATTTGCTTTTTGAATGATGTTAAGTTTTTATTTAAAAGAATCATTCTCATCTGATTAAACATAAATAAAGAATGAGGGTTTTGGTTAAACAAATGTATTTTTTCTCCTTGATTTAAATTACTCGAATAAGATGTGAATCTTTATTTTAATTGTGTTCAGGTTTCATTCAAAAAACAATAGTGCTTATAAAAAATACATTTTTTCATCCAAACAAAAAGGAAATGCATTGATAAGAAAATAAAATTTTTACTAAAAATATATATTTGTTTCTCTAGAATTTAAATCATTAAAATATTTATTCTGATTACAAGAAAATTAAATAAAAATAAGTTTTGAAAATCATTCGCATGGGTTTATGGCTAGTTCCAATTTTAAATTGATGTCTGCTCCAACAAATTCCATATGTTTGTCAAATTATTTTTAGAATTTTTTCAATCAACGTATAATCTTGACAAGTGATGAAGTCATAAAAAAACTTAAAAAGATTTTATAGGTTTTCCACGACTAATAATAGGTTGTAGAGTAATGGGATTGAACCTTTGTCTATGACCTGGATTGTTCCTAAAACAATAATTCCATGTTGAAATAGGAGATCACCCGATATTTAAGTTGGTGAATGTAGGAAGTGGGAATAAGTATACAAAGAGAAAAATAAGATTAAGTCATAGAAAATGCGCATATGTATAGCTTGTGTATGGCTTGGTATGACCTGCTTCCACTTACATGGTGATTGGGTGTATTTATACACCAAGTTTACCTCATGAAAAAAGAATATATTTATAGAAATTTAATTCAATGAGTGTTGTGTTTGTCTCTCCATTGACTATATTGCTGGCAACATTGTTTTTAAAAAATTGTTTACCATGTCATGCACATTATTATTGAAGTGTGAGTGATGAGCAATGTCATAGGTGGTGCATGCTCATATAAAAAGTTTTTATGTGTGTGTAGAGAGAGTTGGTGTGTCAATAATGAAATGAAAAATGTATAGAGATGTGTGTTAGTATAAAAAAGAGAATGGGAGAGGGGAGAATGTGTGTGCTAAAAGGAAAAAGTGCAGAAAAAAAAAAAGGATACATTTTATTTATATATATATATATATATAGAGAGAGAGAGAGAGGGGGGGTGAAAGTGTGTGTGTATGTGTGTTAAGGATCAAAAGAGTAAGGAGAGAGGGAAATAGTCGTTTGAGCTATTTATGGTCCAAATGACCAGACTGTATGTGTTACACAAGTAGTTGCACTGTCGTCTTTAGGTAGCACATGTGACCCACAATAGCAATTTTTAGTGGTCTTTTCACTGTATATGTGTTATCGAGTTTTTTTATGGCATTAAGAGTGTTATTATCGGAGCTCTAGTGTGACCTCAACAACCCATTCTTTCTTTGTTCTTTTCTTTTTTTTCATTTTCTTTCTTTTTCCTTGTCTTTTGTGTCATTTCATTTCATCATTTTTTTTTTTTATCTTCTCCTCTTTTCCTGCATAACATATACATAGAAATGCAATACAATTCCTAACTATTTGAGCTTATCTTGGACAAGTAGGACTTTTAGCCATTTGAGCTAGGTCAAAATAGCTAGATTTCTTTCTCTCTTTTTTTTTTTTAAAAAAAAGTGCACTACTTATTTAACATGGTATCATTTATTACATTAAAATTTCTCAAATAACCCAAAGCCTTCATAAATACATGGAGGTTTTACGTTGTTTCTTTTTTTTTTTGGTATAAGAGGTTTCACCTATGTTTTCTTCATTAATGAAATCTTGCAAAATAAAGCTTTCAAGCCTCTAATCATATTTATATACAGATTCTTAAATAATGAAATTATGCCTCACACACCTTTCAAAAGTTTTTTTAGACACTTTCAAGATAAAAAAAAAAAAAACACTTAGTTTGAACTCATCTCATTATATGATACCATTTGACACAAAAATTAACCGTTTTAGTGGGTTAGAATTGTCGTTAATAACAACTTTCTCTCTCCATGCTGGAATATGACGAGTCCATCTCTCTCCTTATACAAAAGAACTAAACTAAAAAATAAGGAAAATAAAATTTAGTACCAAAATTAAAATTTTAAAAATTAAAGGGACTGGTTACCTAAGAATTAAAAAAGATAAAGGATGAAAATAAACTTTTAAAATAAATTTTAAAGCCACCACCTATTTCACCTGCTTTTTCACTTCAATCATTTATCTTTCAACACAACCCTTCCTCGAAGAAAAAAAAAAGAAAAGCAATCGAGTGATAATTTAAGCTCAAAAGAGATAAATCATACAAAATAAAGTTTAAGAATCAAATTAAATTTTTTAAAAAAAACATTGCTTCATTTCACAATGAACTATAAGATAGTGAGCAATAATCGTACTATAAATAAAAGAAAGAGCTCTTTTAATATGTGCAAACTAGATTTGTTTCTCATGCTAAACAAAAGTTTTTTTAAACGTATAAAAAATGTTAGGTTAAAAAGAATCCAAGTTCCAAGTCATTGGTCCAATTAATAATTTAAATAATATAAAAATAAAAATGCAACAACAATAAATAATCTGACAAAAAAGCAATGAAAAAAAGGTGAAAAGATCCAATCCTTAGCCTATCCAAATTATCAAACAGCCAAGTACAAACTTAAAGCACAAAAAAACCAAAACAAATCAGTTTAAAAAAAAAAAACCCTAACAAACTAGATGAAACTCCTAAACTTGACTTAATCTCCAAAACTTACATCTCATTAAATCATAGACCTGGATTCAATGGAGAAGTTTAACTCTTGAACAAATTTGTTACGAATGATGAAATCATTTAAAATTATTTATAAAAAAAAGTTGCAAAAAAAACAAAAACAAAAACAACAAAAATAACGAGGATAAAATTTAAGAGAAAAAAACCTAAGGAGAACGAAATTTGAAAAAAAAAAATTAAAATAATCCCATAAAAAATAAATAATTAAAAGAATGACTATTAAATTTAAAAGATTAAAAAATCATATCGGGTGAAATTAAAAAATAATTGTAATTTAATGGATTGTTTATAGATTAAAAAATGATAAGGGGTGAAATTGAAAATAATTGTAGAGGGCTAACCTAATAGAATAACATTGCAAAAAAAAAAAAAAAACTAAAAAAGGATACAAAATAAGAAAGCATCAGCTTAAAAAAGAATTAAAAAAAAAAAAAAAGCAAACTTGGACGAACCTTTTAAATCTGGTTTAATCTCTAAAACTCATAATCCGTGAAATTCTAGACTCGAGTTCAATCAAGAAGCTCAATTATCAACAAATTTATTCTTGAATGATGAAATTATATTTAAAAAAAACTTGCAAAAAAAAAACAACAAAAAGAATAATGATAAAATTTAAAAGAAAAGGTGCATAAATGATGAAATTTGAAAAACAAATCACAAACAAAATAAATAACAATTAATAAAATAGGGACTAGATATGAAAGATTAAAAAATCATAGGGGATGAAATTGAAAAATATTTGTAATTTGATAGATTATGTAGATTAAAAAATAGTAGGGGTGAAACTGGAAAAAAAAACTATAGAGGGTTAACACAATTGAATAAAATTGCAAACAAATAAAAGAAAACAAAATGCTAAAAAAAGCATTATCTTAAGAAAGCACAAAATAGACAAACCTCGTAGCCTTTGTCTAATTTTTAAAAGTCATAACCCTTGAAATTTTGGACCTAGATTAAATCAATAAGCTCAATTATCAATTAATTTAATTTTGAAGGATAAAATCAGTATAAATATATTATTAAAAAAAGCTTGGAAAAACAAAAAAAAAATAAAGATAGAATTTACTAGAAAAAACCCCAAGGAAAATGAAATTTAAAAAAAAAAACAATTTTAAAAATGAACACAAAGAAAATAAATAGCAAATAAAGAATGAGAACCACTTGATATAAAAAAAAAATGATAGGGGTGGAATTTAAATTTTTTTTTTATATAATTTTATGGATCATTCAAGAATTAAAAAATAATAAGGGATGAAATTAAAAAAAAAATAAGCAAACTTTAAAAACACCAAAGAAAAACAAAACAAGTGAACTTGGATGAATTTTCTAAACTTAATTTAACCTCTAAAACTCACAATTCATAAAATTTTATATATGTGTTCAATCAAGAAATTTAATTTTTAACTAATAAAATTTTAGAAAATAAAATCAATGAAAAAATAACAATAAAAAATAAAAACAACCTACAAATTTACAGTAAAACCATTATAACCGAAATTAACCAGACAAAGAATCACATCGTTTTTGTATTGTATATGTCTTCCCATGTAAGGTAGCTATTTCTATATAGGAGATGTCGACATCATTGAAATTTTAAATCTGAATTTAATTAAAAAATTTAATTCTCAACTAATAAAATTTTAAAAGGTAAAATTAAAAAAAATATTAATAAAAAATAAAAACAAACTTTAAATTTATAACAAAACCATTAATAACCGAAATTAACCAGACAAAGAATCACATCGATATTTTGTACTGTATACGTATTCCCATGTCAGGCAGCTATTCATCATTGAATTGATGCTTGTTTGGATTATGGACATTATTACTTCACAAAAGTCCGAACTGGGAGAAATTTCCTTGAACCTTCCTCGTAGGCCCCACGATCCTCACTATTCCCTCCATATCGACTTCCTCATATACATGTATATGAACATTTACAGGACGTTTCTGTAAAGTCATGTGCATGTCCTCACTTTATGCGATAAAAACCTAAACTTGAAACAGAAACGTTCCAGCAGTGATTTTACTTATTATCGTGTCTATTTGGCCGTTTGCCATCTTTCAATCTTAAGCAAAATCCAACTTCTCTTTCCCAGATTCCTTGGCATATAAGCGAACATGGGGATACCCATGGTGGCATTAGCCAAGCTCAACCTCCTCTTGTCCAAATCCCACACTGGAACATCCTTGATTACTTGCTTGCTGTGCCCTTATGTACTTAAACTCACCTTCAGTGTCAGGCTTGTTCGCCAAGCTTACACTGATCTGCTCTACTCATCGAGGCTCTTCTTATTTCAGCTGAGTCAAATCGCCTTTGATGCTGATCAACCTGCAGCTCCGGCTGGAAATAGCACCAGACTGGGAAGAGCTCTAAGGTTAGTTTATCAGAGGGTAACAAGAGCAAGAAGGTCGCCAACAGCACAAGACGATGAGGATAATTTCCATGCCCTCTCCATGTTCTCACTTTAATTACAAATGATGATGGAAAACGGGTATATAATGATGATGATTTTACACCACCAATGAAATCCCATCTTAGTGATTGTATGGCTCTCGTTTGTTTCATGTCTTTTCGTTTGCATGATTTTGTATCCGCAGCTGGTCCTAATTGAGGGCCTTGGCCTGTACGTACGTAATATATGATGTTCTATTTACAGTACCCAGTCATTTGATTTTGTTAAGAGTAATTAACCTTTATTCCATTCGTTTTTCTTTTTTAAACTTAATTGAAGAAACATTTACTTAGCTTTTTTTCTTCCCTTTTAGTTTGATTTTCAAACTATTTTATTCAGCAAATAGCATCCTTTTTTTTTTGGAAACAGTAATTTGTATTAAGAAGGAGAGAATAAACAATATACGAGAGGCATACCTCTCGGAATACACAGAAGAAAGAAAAACAAGAAAAGAAACTAGGAATAGGAACAGAGAGAGAGTTGATTAGTTGGCTGGAATGATAGCCATTCCTAAATTAATCAACCAGTCAACCACGCTAATTAAAATACAAGCTAGTAAACAGAGAAGAAGAGGCCGAGAGTTAAGGCTCCTGAAGGCCCCAAATTAATGCGATGAACAGAGGCAGAGATGTTGCACTTGTGATTCAAATTCACCAGGTGGGTTCGAAAATGCTGGAAATTGTCATCACTAAACGAATGATGAGGCTGGTATTGATGAGTGAAAATGCGGTTGCTCCGCTCATACCATAGCAAATACACTGTGATTGATAAGAGCAAACGAGCTATCAGATGAGTGAGCTCCTACCTATTCTGGTGTTTAGAGGAAGCCCGTTGAAGGAGATGATGCCAGGGGAGAGGTAGGCCAATGAGTTTTAGACTTGATGGTAACAGTTCTCCATACTGTGCTGGAGTAGGAGCACTCGAAGAAAAGGTGATCATGAGATTCATTGTGCGTTCCACAGAGAATGCAAACATTGTTGGTTATGGTTCCAGCAACGTGAAGTCCATCCATGGTGCGCAGACGCCCCTGAGAAGCAAGCCAAAGGATGAAAGATTGGCGTGGGATATGGCCCTGAAACCATTGCAGGTGGTGCAATGTAGCAAATAGCATCTTCTTAACACTTGAAGATGAAATGATGCTATTTGAACAATCCCTTGATTAATTAGAGAGTTGTTTAGATGAAATTCTTAATAACTTGAGCAAGAATATATAAATATTAGCATTAACAGTCCATCAATTTTATTTTTTATTTTTTTTTAACCCGGGGTGTCCGGGCTAGCTTACGCGTACCATGACTAATCCCTGAACCCACTGAACATCCTGCAAGCTCAGTAGGTAGGTAAGACACCGTGGAGGTGATAGACATACACGCTGAGGCTTGAACCTAGGATGCAGAGGTAAGAAAGCCCTTGCTACCGCTGGGCTACAAGCCTCGGTATAACAGTCCATCAACTTTTATTATTAAAATGAGTTGCGAGATTATATTTTTTCTAATTATAACAATTATTAGTTATATAGTTTTCTTGTATTCATAGAATTACACTATATTGCATGTGTTATAATTATTTTTCGAACATACTATGTTGTAACAATATAGAAGGTTTTTTTAAAAAAAATAAAAATTGACCTTAATTAATTTGATATGGCATCACAACTTGGTTTATTACAATTATTTTTCGATTGTACTATGTTGTAACAATATAGAAGAATATAGAAGGACTTCTTAAAAAAAAAAAAAAAAAAAAAACCTTTTACCTTGATTTGATATAGCATCGGTTTCTAAAATCTTTCATATGTATTAATTAAAACACAAAACCACCAAATCTTTAATATATTTGGATAAGGCAACGTCAATTTATGCTTTTTTGGTTATATTAAACACTTATTTCCTCTTTTTTATATATATTGTTGTTCTTTAAATTTTTATTATGATGCTTGTGTTATGACAAAAGTCGTTGTACTATTTATTCTTTGAGTTCTAATAAAATGACAGTATGATTTAGTTGACTTCATTCTAGTGTTTGGGTCCTGCTCTAGTTTCTACCATATTTAAGTGTTGTTGGTTTGTGATTTTGTTAATGATTATAGTCATATGACTTGGCTTTATTTAATGAAAAATAAAAGTAATGAGTATGAATGTTTTTGCTCATTTTATAAGATGGTACATACCAAATTTTATGGTAAGGTAAAAATTCTAAGATCCGGTAATGGTGATAAATTTGTCGATCTGGGTTTACATGCATATTTCTAATATCATGATATTATCTATAAAATAACATGTTTTTTTACACTCCAATAAAATGGTACAGTAGAAAGAAAAAATTGGCATATACTTTAGAATACAAGTGCTTGTTAGGAAGATGCTATTTTGTATATTATTTACTTTTGAACTATGAATCTAATAGTGTTATCCATTTTAAAACCCCATTGAAAAATATTTTTGTATATATTATTATCTCTTTCAACTTAATATTAGCATTAGGAGTTTTGGGTGTGTTGCGTATGTTCACCTTCGTAAACATCAACATACAAAACTTAATTCATGTGCATTGAAGTATGCATTTGTTGGGTATTTACTATATAAAAAAGGATACAACGTTGTTATCCTCCTACCTGATAATTTTATATGACTATAAATGTTACCTTCTCTAAAATATGAATGTAATTTTCTTCTCTAATAAACATTTTTTTTTTCTATTTAGAGGGAGATGTGTGTTCGAAAGTATAATTGGATACTTGTATTTTTTTATATAATGATAATTGGTCAAGCATCATCAACTAATGCTTCGACAATGACAAATTATGATATTAGTAATTCAATGGTGCCTTAAAGTAGTAGGAAAAAAAACCCAAACTACATTCACATCTATAATACCTGCCAATAACTTTTTCTTTGATGAAGTTTTTGAGATATGTATCAATTTTAAGGACAATAATAACAATTTAATTAATGAACATATGCAAATTATTTTCAGTGATACTAACCAGTAACAGTACCTCCTTAAAGTAATCGACGAAAACTAATAAAGAGATATTCACCTAAAATTTTTTAAAAATATAAAGTATTATGTTACTTATTTGTCTCTACCGAGCAATTACCTTATGTTATTCAAGGTTTTGTGAATCAAATGCTAATTATCTCCATTTCTATAAGGATACAAAAAAGTGCTGAATGATGCTAAATAAGTATAATCAATGATTGAGGAGATGTGATCACTAGAAAAAAAAAAAACCAAATATAAGATGTTGTGGCCTTGCTAAAAGGAATGACATGTGTTGGATATAAATGGGTATTCATGACAAAGCATAAGCCAAATAGAATTAATGATCAATATAAAGCAAGGTTAGTTGCTCTTGTTTTTATATAAACTTGTGATATTGATTATGATGAGACTTTAACCCCCATTGCAAAGTTAAATATTGTTCGGGTTTTATTATATGTTATTGTAAACTTTAATTAGCCATTACAACAAGATAATGTAAAAAATACCTTTTATATATAGATTTGTCCAAATAAATCTATATAGAAATACCATTTGTGTATAATGCTTTCAGCGATACAAGCTTAATATGTAGGTTAAAAAAGGTATTGTATGTCTTAAAAAAAAATCACTAAAAGCATGGTTCATAAAATTTTGACTAGCTATGAAGAAATATGGTTATACTCAAAGCAAGACAAATCATATGTTTTTTTTAAGAGACAAAATGATAAGATAGTCTTATTTATCATTTATGTGAATGATATGATTGTTATTGGTAACAATATTGATGAGATGATAAAATTGAACACTCACTTGGTATATGATTTTGATATGAAAGATCTTAGAAATTTAAAGTATTTCTTGGGTATTGAAGTTAGTCTAAGCAAGGAATATTCTTCTAACAATAAAAATATATTTTGAACTTATTTGAGGAGACAAATATTCTTAGATATAAGCTATTAATACACCTATAGAGAAAAATCATAGCCTTGAGAAATTTTCTTTTCAAGTTCCTGTTGATAAGGGAAGACATTAAAGACTAGTAGGTCAATTGATTTACTTCTCACACATTCGACCAAATACTGCTTATATTGTTAGTATTGTAAGTTGTTTTATACATAAGCCAAGTGAAGTTCATATGAATTCTATTGCTAGAATTTTATGGTATTTGATGTAGAACACGTTGCAGCTTGTATAACAGATTGCCAAAGAGAAAACTAACTACAGTTGAACCAGCAACAAACAGCTCGTTACAGAGAGAAATCAGGAGCGGCAACTGGCTTTTCCAATCTATTTTAGGACTCTCAATGTATGCTTTAATATTAGAATTTAATTACCGTCAGAACTTTATTATATCTTTTCTACTTCAGTTATTTCTTTCCTAGCAGTTTAGTCCTAGTTGAATTATGATGTGCAGCTTATATAAAGACTGTTTATTTTCATTGTAAAGCAACTTTCAAATCAGACATAATAAACTTTATCTTTAAGAATTATATTCTTTGGCTCGTGGAATTGAGCGTTTCTTGTGTTCGTGGATTCGAACAATTATTTTCTTTTAAAGCAGACAGTGATTTGTTTTCTTCAAAAGCTTCTGCTACGTCAGTATTTGAAGTTGATGCCCTAGAAAGATTTTATATTTTTGAAGTATAACTATGCAACTATTACTAAATATTATGATTTGGATTAGGAAGTGAAAGGAGAAAGATGTTCAACAACTAGGTGTTTCACCCCTTTTTTTTTTTTTTTTTTGGAGTAATCTAGTTACTTGGAAAAGTGAAAAATAAAAAACTTGTTTCATTATCTAAAGTAAAAGTTGAATACAAAGAAATTGTAAAATAAATGTTACAAATATTATGGTTTAAAGGGCGTACGAGAGAGCTTGGTTTTTCTCCTAAAAAAGCTATAAAATTATATTATGATAACCCGTCAGCTATAAGATTGCAAAAATTTTTATACAACATAACCAATCAAACATATAGAGATTTATCATAATTTCATATCTAAGAAATTTGAAAGAAAAAATTATTGAAGTTCTGTATATGAAAGACTATAAAAATTTTAGCTGATATTCTCACCAAGGTTATTTCTAGTCAAGCTTTCGATGACTCACTTGCAAGTTAGACGTGTGATATGTGTAAGCCACCTAGAGAAGAAATATTAGCACGACTCATGAGATTATATTTTTTTAATTATAACAATTGATCATAGCTTGCTTCTATTCAAAGAATTTTACTATGTTATAGGTATTATAATTAATTTTCAAATGTAGTTAGGTAACTATTATATTATAACAATATAAAAGACCTTCTTAAGAATATAAATAAAAAACTTTTACCCTAATTTGATTTATTATATTATAACAATAAATCAAACTTTTTTTTTCCTTTGAGAGGTAATAACGTGTTTTCTTTTACTGAACTAATACGTCTAATTGCATGAGGGGAAAAGGCCGGGAAAAAAGAAGAGAAAAAGGAAGAAAAAAACAAATAAACACATGGATGCTAATAAAAATAATATTCTCAATTGGGGACATCTCAGTTAAAATCATGAATACAATTTTCAAATATTAAAATTAAAACTGGAATAAAGGTTAGAGTAGATTAAGAACAAGGATTAGTGGCTTATAGACTGGGGGCGTCCTCAGACAGCAAGGGGTTAGAGTCGTCGACGGTATTGGATGATGCGGCCCAACTGACCTATTTGCTTCCAGTGTTGTGGGCTTGGGCCAGCTTCCGTGATATTTTGCATCCCAAATTCCCATGCGACGAAACGAATTAATATTACTCCGCTAAATTGTGTTATGAGTTTAAATTTGACAGAGGAGGGAAAAATTATATGACAGGTGTTCTTCATGAATAGAAAGATTAATGGTTGTTGTTGGCAACTCGGTATAATAAAACTCGGCGTTTGGATTAGGATGAATTTGCAAAAAAATTATTTTAAATAAAATTAATAATAATTAAAAAATTAGAAACTAAATTTAAAAGATAAAAAAATTAAGGGGATGAAATTAAAAATTAATTTTAATTTTAATTTTAATTTTATAAATTATTCTAGATAAAACAAATAATAAAATAAATAAGAAGGAATAACAAGTTGGAGGGTTGTTTTAAATTTTTAAAGGGGCAACATGTAAATTAAGAAGAAGAGAGAAGTAAAGAAAAAATAATATTATCTACACAAGAGAGCCGTTTATCACAAGTGTTTTTTTTTTTATTATTGAAGAGATGCTAAGACAATTCAAACATTATTACGAAAGATAATATTTGGTCATCGAACAATATCACACATGTTACTAGTAGGGTGCACGAATTGTTGGCATTTGGTTGCACATGCTAACAAGTTTTTTTTAATATTTTTTTTATTCAAATATAAAAATGTCTTGAGTAAATTTGATATTAATAAAAAAAATTTATATAAATGGTGAAAAAACCCTTGTAATAAAGTTTAATAGATTTTGTCTCTATGAGTAATTAAGTCATTTTCTTGTGTTAAAAAATAAAAAAACTAAAAAACCTATAGAAATAAGTTTTAATGTTTTTTTTTTAAATTTTAGGGTAACCAAATCATTTTATGTGTTAAAATAAGTAAAATGATTGGTATATACTCATATAATTTGAATATAACAATTGAATTATGGTTAAAAAAACCGTGTTGCTCATAATAAATAGTTCAAAAGTTTTATGATTAAAAATTAAATTTGTAATTATAATATTATAATAAATAGTAATTTGTGTATAGATGTATAGTAATTTCATGAGGAGTTTTAGGTTTTTCGTTAATTAATATTTTCTTTATTCCCTCCCTTCATAAGCATGAATATTCTTAAACATTTGGTTTGAGAAGAGAAATAAAATAATAATATTTCCTTTTAAAAAATGATGCTTTGTTTTTAAAAAATTTAAATATAATTTTTTTGGCTATTAAATGGGCGAGCATTTATAGTAATGTTAACACAATTAATTATTGTGATATATATTTTTTTATTACTATGTAGCATGATATTAATTATGAGGTGTTATTTCTTTTCTTTTTTTACTTTTATTAAATAAAATATTAATTTTAAAAAACAAATTATTAGATACAATCAAGTCTAAATCTGATTAAATTAAAGATTGATCATAGTAAATAATATTATTAGCTAATTGTCAACTATAAAGAATACCTTCGCAACATGGGGGTACAAAAGGTGGTATCCAAGATATTTTCAAGGCCAGCTGGAGCCGAGTGGTTTGAAAAGTCTCGGATTTTGATACCCATATTATAATACATACAAGGTCGCTTGGCCATATTTTCCTCCTTTTTTTAAAGTTATTCTTGACGTCTACGATGCCATTGGAGACCCGTTGGTCTTGGACTCGATCCTCGCTTCCAAGAAGCCCGTAGCGTAAGGAGCGTTTTATACCGGTGAACGAGAATCCCTTCTGATACGAGTCAACGGGAGTAGGATTTTCCGGTCATAAAACGCGGCTGAGCTTGGATGCAAGTAGACAGCAAAAACCAAAAATGAAAGATATATGCATCTATCCAGAAGCAAGAATTAGAATTATAGTAAGCAAGCAACCTCCCCACACTCCACGCTCAAGAACATAGCCAGCATCAGGATAAGTTGGGACATTAACTAGCAATATAATTAAAGAGATCGACGACTATTCTTGAAAGGATCAATCGACGAAGTCTTCAATACAAGGATAATTCCTCGTCTGCACAAAAAGTCCTAATCTCCAGAACGACACAGGCCGGTTGCTTGGCAACCTGGTCCTCTGGCTGACATGAATATTATAATGTCTACTGTAGTTTTTAATTCAAGATTAATTGATGTTGGTATAAATTAAAGAGTGTAGATAAATAGAAGGTATATCCTCGTAGGACATTGCATCATATACCTCCATTATTTAGCATAATGACCAATATTGTTAAAAAAACAAGTTTATTTAAAATTTTATAATTTTACGAGTTAACATGTATCTAACGAGTTAAATTATATTAAAATTCAAAAACCAATAAACTTGTTCAAACTCGATAAAATTAGACTGATTTTATGAGTTTGAAAAAATATAAATTATGTATTTTAGTAATCTGCACCTTAACATTTTCATCAATAGCTTGATTTTGACTATAATTATTATAATTTTTCTAACGATATAAGTTATTTGTGGATTTTATTTTTATAAAATTAGAATATTTATCCATTCTTCACAATTTTTTATGTAAACTATTAACATATCAATTGATATATTATTATACTTTAGCTGGCAAATATATAGAATAAAAGTTATAAATTGGCATGCTTGACCTTTTAAGTATTTAATGTTAAATGATCTTTTAAAATTTGAAGGGACTCATTTCTTGTAAATAACGAATTAGGTGGGTTGATTTGTTCAAGAAGTAGAGGAATTAATGTGAATAAAATAAAGGTGTTTTGATTTTCTTATTGTTTATTTTATTTTTATTATTATTGTATTATATTGTTAATTATTATTTGATTGAAATTGTTAATATATAATTAGTTAAAATATTTTACTTATAATTTTTTTAATTTTATAATTTAAATTTATTATTTCAATTTATATTATAAATTACATGTCGTGTTAAAAAAATATTTTTGATAACCTTTATTATGACAACCGGAAAAACAAAAAAGAATTCGTATATGTTTGGGAGTGCTTTTCAAAAGTATTTTTAAAAATTTTTGATTTTTTTTTACTTTGAATTAATATATTTTTAATGTTTTTAAATTATTTTAATATACTGATCTCAAAAATAATTTTTAAAAAATAAAAAAAATATTATTAATTTAATTTTTAAATAAAAAATATTTTAAAAAATAATAACAATCACATTCTCATCCTCAGTAATAAAGTTAATGGCTGTCGGCACTACTGTACTTAGCCCATTTGAAAAGCGTCATCATCAGTATAATTTTTTTTTTGTTGACAAGGCACGGAAGGATTTCTCAACACGCATATTTGAAAGTGAAAGAAAGATTTATTACCAGTAGAGTAGTGTGTTTTCAATTCATGAACAGAGATTTTCATACAAGCCCGTTCGTGGGTGAAGATATTAAATTAAAATTATTTTTAAAAAAAAATTAAAAGCCCGAGGATAACTCTATTTTTCTTTTTTTAATTATTTTTTTATTTTATCATTTAATATTTAATTAATTAAAAAATAAAATATATATTTTATTCTTGTTTGCCTTTTATTTTAGAGTTAGTGCTCAATTTTATAAATATTTATTTTTATTATATAATTAAATTAAAAAAAGTTGTTAACCCTATAGAGCTCATTACCCGGGTCATAAAGGGACTTGAATCGATTCAATTTGTTATTATCTCAATATTATTTTTTAAAAAATTGATATCTTAAAATTTTTTTTAAAACAAAGTCACGATCATCCAGGTTACCTTTAAGTTCATGAAATCAATCTATTTAAATCAAATCAACTCTTACACGATTTAGTTAAAAATTCGAGTTGGACAAAGAAATAGATTATGAGGTTTTAAGATTAGTTTATTTGATTAAGTTTAATGATATTATCAAAAAATTCTTTATATTTTTATTATTTTTTTTTATATTTTAAAAAAATTAATCCGACTTACAATATTACACGATGCAATAAACTAGTAAATACCACAAGACAACATATGATTAAAAAAAGGGAGCAATTTATGTCATGTAAAAAAATAAATTAGTGGTCTATTGAGCACTAGACGGATGAGAAAAAACAAACAACTAAAGAGTATTGTTCGGCCATGGTTCGACCATCCCCCTCTCAAAATAAGATGGTCTTTCCCATCTTCCATTATAATCCTTTGAATATGTCTAGTTTTGATTTCTAAGTTGAACCCAAGTCTTGGTGTAAGAGAGGGGCAATTGAAAGGGATTTGTTGGGTTTGGGTGGTGGCACAATTTGTTAGGGATTTGTTGAGATGAAGTTACCGGATTATAGGGAGGAGAGAAGGATGAGGGTGGCGGCTTTTTTTGTTTTTTTCTAAGTCATTGGTAAAACTGTAATATTTAATATAAAGATTCTTGAGTTGTAACTAATTAGAGGCACCTAAAACTCACATGTCCAAACTAAAAAAAAAACAAGAAAAAACCTTTATTATTCTTTATATATATAGACATGTTAGGCAACCTTTTCCAATAATACCCCATAATGATCCATATATCTTTTATTGTTTTCAAAAATAAATATAATTAATATGTTATAAAATTGCATTTATATTTTAAAAAGAAATAGAGTTACATATTAAACGATTATATTATTCATTCAAGAAATCTAAGGATAACAAATCATTTATCATAAGTTGATTTTGGAATAATAAAAAAGATTAATATGCTATCAAAATTGCCAGGAAAACACAATAGAGTAAGGGTTTTAAAAAAATATTTATACTTAATAAAGTCATGAATTAAAAAATTCCAATATTTTTTTTATTAACATCTAATGGCAACTCCCAGCAACAATTTATTTATCATGGATTGATTCATAGATAATAAAACCCTCACAAAAATAATATAAAAAAAAACTTAATTATAAATATATTTATCTTGTAAAATAAAAATAATTTTACAAATAACAAAATCATCCATTAAAGGTTTCATTATCTTTTTTGTCATCATTTAAGAATAACGCTCAATGACAGTTCATTATCCTAGATTGATTCATGAATAATAAAACCTTTAATACATAATAAAATTGCATATTAAAACTCCGAACACACAACACAATAAATTAAAATAACATCAACATAACAAATTAAGAACAACATTAACAAATCAAATGAAAAAAAACATCACAACATAACAAATCAAAAACAATATAGCAATTCAAAACAACATCAACACACATACAATTTCTATGTCAAGATCAAATTATTATGCTTTGAATAAACTTGTTGCAACCCAACTTTTAAAATTCATCACGGGGTATTGATCCCAACCTTATTCTACCTTAAAAATAAATTCTTGGCGGCCTCATACCCTTAAAATTGCCACAAAATAGTGTGGACCCGAACATTTTAAATAATCAAAATCATTCACAATAATATGCATGAAATTAAACAATATATTAAAATTTTATGAGATCAAATTTACTTTTTACAAAGTCAATTGGTTCAAATAGGGGTAAAATCATAAGAAAATCAAAGTTTTGGTGTCAATTAGGGGTTAAATTAAAAAAATTTATAGTCAATGATCATTTTGCGAAAAACAATGAACTCTGAAGACTCAATTGATTGAAATCAAAGGGAGAAATCAGAAGTCAAAGTTAAGAAAAAACCATCTTTCTACCTAGTTTTTTCTTTCCCCCCTCTCGACCACCACTTTAGCCACTTCCTCCATCGCGCCTCGGTCGCCATTGTGGCCACCAACCACTCATCGGTCTTCCCTGTAAAACTAGGAACCACACCATCAACTTTTCTCCTCCAACCAAACAAGTTTTCCCCTTGTTTTTCCTTCACCAAACCCTTATGACCACTGCATTTTATATGCAATTGCCATAATAATTAACCCCATAATCACTGGGCTAGGTCAATGACCATATAGGCCTAGACTAAATCTAGCCCATGTAGATGGGCCATGTCCGACCTAACCTAAAAATAAGAGTCAAGTCTGTTAGGTTGTTATCAGCCTAACCCGACTAGCTTGGGTCCAGCCCAACCCAATATATTTAATAATAATATATTAATAAATAATTTTAAAATATTTTATAAAAGAAACGAAAAAATTTCATACGTCCTTTAAAAAATTGAGATTTTATCACGTGTTTTCCTATAAATTTTGCATAATATCGGGTTGTATATTTACATTGTAAGATACAGATCTGGTATTAAAATTCTCGGTTTCTCTGAAACATTTCTAAAAAAATTTCAGAATTAAAAATAAATAAATAAATTTCCTTTTTCAAAAAACAAAAAAAAAATTCTATGCAAACGGTCAAATTCTAAAAGTTTTCCAAACATATTTTCATTAAAAAAATGAAAAATTACATCTTTATCATGTTTTAAAATGCAAAAATAGATATCGTAACTAATTTATGGTTATCCATTACAGTTTGACCAAAATATAAAAAACTATTCATTAATCATTTTGTTCACTTTATATTTAAAGTGCTAGGGTTTAGCTGTAGACTTCAATACTTGAGGGTGTGAAACTATACAATAAAGTATATCATCAGATATTAAAGATACAAAAACAAAAATAAAAAATATAAATATAAATAAATAAATGCAATGCTAAAATTTAGACTTTAATGCGGTTAGGATTTAACTTAATAAGGTAGAAACTCTCTCACGAAGGAAGATTTACTTTAGATCAATGAATATAAACTTGACCTAGAAAAACAATCAAACAACAACGCAACTTATCTCATGTAGGGTTCACTAGGGTGATATATTTTTCCCTTACACAACCAATTCCTTACATGGACTCTTGTAAACCATAGGTTTCCTAGTAACCAAAATACTAGATGACGACTTCTAAACTTTATAATCATAACATTTTTAATTGTACCCAAAACTATTTCCTTTTCTAACACACCATTCGACGTCGCCCCGCGATAAAAGTCAATAAACCCAAAAACCCAACAAAAGGTCTAAACCCATAAAAGGAAATAAACTTAGAAAAGCAACCTAAGCTTAAGCATGCTTACTACGAATTGTTGGAACCATCAAAACAATAAAAAACAAAATATCAAAGGCAAAAACAATATGCAAGAGCCAAAGATTAATAAATAACTTCAAATGATATATAATAAACATCATAAACAGTAATATAAAGATAAAAATAAAAAAAGAGGAGAGTTCTCATTGAGTTTCACCCCTTCATCAAAATTTAAAAACTTACCTAGCAGTGAAAAAGTTTATTTTTTTCTGGATTCCTTACTACTTTTTTTTTTTTCCAGCTTCTTTCAAAATCATATTAATACCCTCTTTCCTTCTTAAAAAAACCTCTATGTTACTTTCCATTTCCTTTTTATGCTAAATGTTAAATTGATTCCTTTTTTTTTTTGTATTTTCTTTCTCCTTTTCTTTTCTAAGATTTTCTTTGTAATTTCTTTTTTGAATCCCTTTTCTGGTGTGTTTAAGAACAACCTTTTACAAGTTAAACAAAACCAGAAATGACAAAACCATGGTGGTTTTGCCAAGGGTTTGTTAGAGAAGATTCATGTTCACTCCCTCTTCTAACCTCTCTAAAAAGATGCATTCTAGTTTTTTTTTTTTTTATCTTTTTATGCCCTCAAACTTGATAAGAGAAGGTAACATCAAATTTAAACAAACATTGTGGTTTTCTTCTTCAATCATAGCTGACTGAGTGAGCTACTTGGAGATATCATCACGACAAACTGGATGTAAATATAGGATATGAGTAACGGATTCTTGCAAATGGAATGTATATCTATCATAAGGATTAAATATCATCTAATTTAGAGTTCTAGAACTTCACATTCATTGATTGGAAATGAGCTTTCGATCAGTTTAAAACTGTTAAATATATAGGAAGTGATCAAAGGTAAGATGTTGTTGAGTTTATTGAGCCAAAGTAGGTATAAACATGAGATGATGATAATTGATCCTTATATAAGAGGTGTTTCTCAGTCTATTAGTGGTGGTTTAAACCTCTAAGATGGTTAGAAATGTCACGTTCATTCACTTGAAGATGACAACCTAATTATCCTTTTCAACTGAAAAAGATAACAAACAAGAACAAGACAACATGTCACATATTCTCTTCATTAAAGATGAGTGACTTGTCGTTACGATTAAACCTTAGAAATTAGAGTTTTCTAATTGAGATTTTCCAAACATCAATTTGGTCCCTGTTGTTTCAATTTTGTCATAAGCATTTTTAATTTATCCTGAAACTTTTTAATTTTTACAAACACACGCTTTGAAACTTTGATTTGACTTTTCTAATTTGAGCGAATTTTTCAAACTGGTTCTTAATTTTTCAATTTGATCTCTATCAACCATCAAAATTTTAATTATTTAAATTTGACCCTTGATTTTTATTGATTTTAGTCCCTTATCTTAGCGCTTTTTGCACTCTAGTTCTTAGTTTTGAGATTTTTCAATTTGACCTTTAATTAAACCTTGAACTTTGATATTCTTGTAATTTCACCATTGTTTTCATCCAAATAAGCTTGTAAAAATTAAATTTGATCTTCTAAAATTCTAATATTATGAATTAAATCCAAATTAGACTTTCAAACTTTATTTTTTAACAATCAAATCCTTAATAAAATTAATCTGACCCATTAAAAATCTAATTAAATCCTTACACTTATTTAATTCTTTTAATTTCAGTCTAAATTAATTTATAGACTTAATTTTTATACAACTTCATCCAAAATTCATCTTGAACTTGTATTGTCTTTAACATTTGGGTCTTTCAAATGTGTATTTGAATTTTCAAAAATACCACATTCAGATTGGCCACTCCATCTCTCATTTATGCATATAGTTCTTTCAAATGTGTATTTGAATTTTTCAACAGTTGCTTGTTCATTTGTATTTTGGGGAATCCAAAATTAAGTTATGACACTTATTAAAGATGTAGTTCTTCTCAATAATGTTATGTTTATTAACACATGTTAGTCACATAATATTTTAAAGTCATGATAATTTGATTGTAGAATATTAATTTTATTTCATTCAAATTAAAAAATATTATGAAAAAGTTATAATTTTAACTTAAAAAAATTATATTTATTTATAATAAAAATTAAATTTATGATACCAAATAAAAATAAAAATATAAAAAATAATTATAATCTTTAATATTGGTAAAAAGTGCTTGCATACAAAAGAAAAACTGTATTGTTTATATTTTTTTATATAAAAAAAAAGTGGAAAACTTATATTGAGAAATTGTGAAGAATTTCCAAAATGTGTTTTCCAAACTCATAAAAAATCTGAGAAATTAAAAAAACAAGTTTTTTTAGTTTTTGGATAAAGAAATATTGTATTTTAATAAAATATAAAAAAATCTCTTGTCCTCAAATTATATACATATATATGTTTGCATTTTACAAGTATTAACTCTTTGTATTTTTAGTTTGAGCTTAGGCTCGTTAATCGCTAAAAACAAAAAACCCTTGAGCTTTTGTAATTTATAACGAAGTCTTGGTTTCACTCTCAAAATATAAAAATATATCCAATTTCCACAACCAAGAAAAAATAAAAAGGACGACAGTGCTTTCTACGGAGAAGTAGAAAAGGTAAATATTGACCGTACAGCGGTACCAAGACCCACTTTTGTACATAACCAACGGCCACCGCTTTTCTGTATCACGGTCTAATTATATTTTAATATTTTTTTGAATTCTAAATTAATTCTTTATGTATTATTATCAAAAATAAAAAAAATTATTATTTTATTATATTTCTAAATAAAAAATATCCTAACGAGTAAACTTTACCGCGCTCACAAATATGGTATAAAGTGCTGGTCACAGGATTAAAATTTAAAATAAAACGACTCTTTTATGCAAAATAATATTTTATTAGTTTTGAAGAGCTTTCCTTGTATGCTTCCGTTTCTTTCCCCGTTCCAGAGTTGGCCCTTATCTCTCACAGGCCATAGCTACTTTTTATCTATAAAAACGCAAGGAAAGACAGAACCAAGACATGTCAACAACACTCGTTGAGAAAGCAAGAAAAACACTACCTGCATTCACTATATCATATATATTTTTCAAGCTCATCACGTTAACTAACATAAACAGCACCCCCACCCCTTGCCCTTCTTGTTTTTAATCTTTCAATTTAAAGGGCTCTTTGATTTCTCTTGATTTCCTATAATTTTAAAACCCACCCACCATGGCTTCTTCTCGAGAGCCTTGGTTAATGTTGAGGTTTTTGCTGGTTTTAGTTTTCGCTGTGTATAAAACGACAGCGTTTGGAGAGGTCATGAGGGCACCCCAGATAGAGCAGCAGCAGCAGCGGCAAGAGGGGCAACGCCAGCGGCACAAAAACGCATATGCGACGATGATGTATATGGGGACGCCAAGAGACTATGATTTCTACGTGGCTATACGTGTCATGCTCAGATCTCTTGCTAGATTACACGTGGACGCTGATCTCGTCGTCATTGCCTCCCACGATGTTCCTCTCCGTTGGGTTCATACCATGTAAGAGTCCAAATCTCTCTCTCTCTCTATCGTTTTTCTAAGGTCGCCGGTTTTTGTCCCTTTCCGTTACTCTAATCGTTTTAACATAAATTGCTATCGTTTGGGCCGCTCCCATATTTCCTCTTGCCAGCCCTATACTTTCTCTAATTTTTACTCTTAAAAATGTTTTTGTCAAATTTAAAATCCCGGTGTTAGGTGAAAACTGAGTCGAGATCAGTTGTCGGAAGAGCATAGGATTTGGGATCAATAATTCAACACCTACTTTTCTCAGCAGAAAAAAAAAAACTGATTGAAGGGTAACATTATATCATTATTCATAAATGTACTTATTCCACAGTCATGAGACGTTTGAGTTTTAGTTTAGAGTCGAATGGGGGTGGATGCTGACATAGATGGGACATATAGCAGCAATTCACTGCTAAGAAGGAGCACGTGACATGAGTTGTTCTAGGCAAGGGCCAGAGAGAACATGCTTTTCTTTTGCTGGCATTGAACTTTTTTAAGCAAGTTTCCATTAACGTGGCTTGTTTCGATTGGTAATCAAGTCTTGATTGAGTTAAGGTTGCTGACCTTCATTGAGAGATGGTGCCTCGCATTGCGGGGAGGGATTTCTCGTTCAATGCTTCTCCTTGGGGAGATTATTACTGGGGGGGCTCTCCTTCGTGAAGTGTTTATAGCTAATATTTTTTTTAATTTTAAATATATAAAAAAATATTAATATGAGATTTTTATTAAAAAAATTCAAAAATAAAAACTATCCGGACTCCCAGATGGCGAGGACTAATATCACCTGGGGAGGGAAAGATTACTACTACTGTAGTTGTTATTTGGATGGTACCAAGATGACATGCTAGGAAGGAGAGATTGAGTGTTATTTGGTGGATGGCTATATTTTATTTTATCTTATTTTCCCCTAAAGTCGACTTCCAACCAAGTTCCTTTGTCCAAAACCCATTATTGAAACTAGAAGTCTTTTTTTTTAATTAAATTCTAGAAATATATAGATATATGTGTATTTAAGAAGGTGAAGGAAATAAGAAGCGGCCCGCTTACTAATTCCTTAAAGTAATGATGGATGTAATGAATAAAATAGCAAAAATCATTAACATGTAATCCGGAAATTCAGAAGAGAGGGTGCTAATCTATATAGTAATGATAGCTTTTACGATAATTGGAAATAAATGCACGGGTCTAAAACGCCTCAAGATCCAGACGGGAAGTTTGAAATAATTCAGATCGTCCACCCAATCAACTGCTGTGATTTTATTCATTCCTTGAAAGGGAAAGAGGTCTAGTGGACCGTCGGTAGATAATGACGACGACATGTTTAGTACATGCTCTTAGCAGTCATTAAAAATATCTAGGGTTGAATGGTAGTTGTCTCTGCTGGTCCTGTGCCTGTTCGTTGAATAAAGAATTAGGTGTCTGGTTCGATTTTCAAGCAAGTTGCTTATTTGTAATCAGGCTAGCTAGCTCCCATGTCTGACCGAAGATCCACTTGCCGCGCAAAATGGGCACCGGCGGATTCATTGAGCCCAGGTGGCTGACTGGGTGTGCAGCCCACGTCCTTGCATGTGAGACTGGCTTGGTCTCTAGCCAGAATTCCTTGTCTGTATGCGCAAAGTTATCAATTTTCTATCTGATCTTAGCGTTCTTTGTCAAAAGTCTCCCCATCTGCATGTCCCGAGTTAGAGATGTATAGGATATTAAATTGACCTTACATTTGATGTTTTAAGCCATCAAATCAAATTTATGAGCCTACTCGGGAATTAATGCAGAGGAAATTAAAGGAATACTTGAGTCAATGTATAATGTTCCCATTCGATGCCCCAGCCTATCTGGGAAGACAGCTGCCTTGTTTAGTGAGGGAATTAGTTAAATTAAACGCACGGTGGTTTTGATCTAATTATTGATAAAAAATTAAGAAAGTGTAAGTAAAAAGTAGTTGTTTTGTGATGCAGGGAACAGGAAGATGGCGCAAGGGTAATGAGAGTGGAAAATGTGGACAATCCTTACAAGAACCAGCCCAATTTTGATAGGAGATTTAAGTTGACATTGAACAAACTCTATGTATGGAAAATGGTTGAATATGAGAGGGTGGTAATGCTTGATGCTGACAATCTTTTCCTTAGAAGAGCTGATGAGCTTTTCCAGTGTGGACAATTCTGTGCAGTCTTCATCAACCCCTGCATCTTCCATACTGGCCTCTTTGTGCTGCAGGTATGTTGATTCACCTCGCCCCCCTCTATCTATTTATTTATTTTAAAGTCCCACCAATCAATTAAGTAGATTTGTTTTCTTACTCTGTATTTGGTATTGCAGCCATCCATGGAAGTGTTTAAGGACATGCTTCATCAGTTGGAAATCGGGAAAGAAAACCCAGATGGTGCAGACCAGGGTTTCATAAGCGGCTACTTCCCGGACTTGCTTGATATGCCAATGTTCCATCCACCTCTAAATGGCACCACGGTCAACGGGTCCTATAGACTTCCTTTGGGCTACCAAATGGATGCCACTTATTATTGTGAGTCAAACAAGGATGCGCCCAGTTAATCAAATTCGAACTGCTTCTGTCACTAATTCTAGATGTCATCGTATAATGCATTTGCAGTATGATTAAAATCACAAGAAGAATGTGATGTGAACGTATCTAAATCGTGCTCGGTTCTTGTTGGTTTCAGATCTTAGACTCCGCTGGAACGTACCCTGTGGGCCTAACAGCGTGATTACTTTCCCTGGTGCATCATGGTTGAAACCATGGTACTGGTGGGCATGGCCTGTCTTGCCATTGGGCATTCAATGGCATGAACAACGTCGCCAAAGTCTCGGGTAAGTTTTCTGTTCAACAGCCACACATTTCAAGAAATTCTGAAAGCTGTTGTAGCAATGGTGGTAACAAACATTTCTCTTGCAGATACGGAGCAGAAACGCCCATGGCACTCATTCAGTGCATAGTTTACCTAGGTATCATAGCAGTAACGCGTCTAGCACGGCCAAATATCTCCAAGATTTGCTATCGGCGAACAGAAAAGAACATCTCCGTGATACAAGCCGGTCTTAAAATGGTAGCAATATGGTCAATTCTTGCATCCTATTTGCTCCCCTCCATCATCATTCCTTGCACAATTCATCCATTATTAGGCTGGGGATTGTACTTGCTCGGTTCTTTTGCACTTTGCTCCATAGCTATCAATGCGTTTATGCTGCCGATGCTACCAGTTTTGACTCCATGCCTAGGGATATTCGGGGTCCTCTTGGTCATGGCATTTCCTCTCTACCCGAACGGTATTATAAGATGTTTGTCTATTTTTGGTTACGCATTCTGTGCTGCACCTTTTCTCTGGGCATCACTGGTTAAGATCATGGCAAGCCTTCAAGCATCACTTGAAAGGGAAAACTTCTTCCCTAGATTGGGTGAATCTTCGCCGCCTTCTGGATTCAACAAGTTATATTAGTGGATTAACGGCTACAATCGTTGTGTTATTTTGTCTTGGGGACTTGAAGGGATCATCTGATTCTCGACTGATTTGAAGGTGGTTTGTCTCCATGCGAAGAAAGGATAAATGGGGAGGTTTGATTTTGCTTCAAGCTTCATTGGCTCGTGCACTATTTCATTGTAATATTTGCCCCAGTTCTGACCGGGAGACCCCGGATTAATGTTGGATGAAAAAACGGCCGCTTTAAACGTATAAAGATTGTTTGATTTGGGTTCATAGCTTGGTCACGAGAATCATGGAAGTTGTATTTCTAGTGCATTTCATTAATTTATACTCCATTTTTGTACAGATGCTTCTTATTCTCAATTAAGATCCCATTCCTTCTTCCCATTTCTGTGTAACTATCTTTATTGTCATTATTATTATTATTATTATTATTATTATTATTATAATTAACCCGGGATGTCTAGTTAGTTTACGCGTATCACGATTAATTTCTGGATCCATTGAACATCCTGCAAGTCCAAGAAATAAATAAGACACCGCGAGGATAACAAGCATGCACACTAAAACTTGAACTCAAGATGCAGAGATAAAAAAACCTTATCAAGACCACTGGGCTAGAAGCCTCAGTGCTTAATATCATTATTATTGATGTATGTGATGTATGGCTCTCTATTAAGATTGTTTGTTTTTGTAGATTGATTATATTTTTAAAAAAAATTATATGATTCTCGAATGAAAAAATATGAAAAGAAAAGGAAAAACATACATCGGTGATGTGGCTGAGTCGAATCAGGATGTTTCATCAGAATTATTTGTTTTCGGAAAGGAATGGCAAAAAGGCTTGGGTTAAGTAAATATTTTAAAACAATGTAAACAGTTAAGAAAAACTTAAAAGTGTTTTAAAATACCAAGATAATAAAGAGGACTGAAAGGTAATAAAATATTAATATTTTTTAATTAATAAAAAGAAAATCAAATATACTATGAACAAATGAAGAACACGTTGGGCAAGCGCCAAGCTCTGGTCAAGTCCGCTCGGTTTATGAAGACAAGCTGGTTATTGGCGTGATAGATCCATGTTTTATAACATTTTTCAAGCCTGGCCCATTCCAATGCTTTCGGCCCATGACGCGGTCTAAGTTACGCGACCTGTGACTATTAGACCTTTTTTTTTTTTTTTTTTTAATGAAATCTAATTTTAGTTACAAACTTATAAATTTTATCAATTAGATATTAAAAAAGTTCATACATTTCTCGATTCCTTTTAATAGCTTATTTTTAATTTTCATATTTTATGCACTATAATGAAGTTAATTTAAAGAGATTTTGACATAAAAATTGATGAATATTAATATTTGTCTTTTTGCACATGCTAATACACTAAAAAAATATTAATTTAACTTTGAAAAATATAGCTTAACTAGTCAGACTCTAGATTTGCTCGAGGTCACCAATTTGAATCCCATAAATCTCAGGCCTACTGAAAGCTTACATGATCATTAACACCAGGACTCGTATGATTAGTTGAGATACACGCAAACTAATTCAAATACTCACATTAAAAAATAAAAAAAACATTAATTTAAAGTAAAAATATACATATTGACAATTTAGTTTTTATTTTCTGAACTAGCCACCCATCACACTACACACCTAAAAACATAATCGAAATAACCCGTGGAGCTTTTGAGTGCCATTTTTCATTTTATATATATATAAAAAAAAAAACTTGTTTATTTTACTTTCTTATATTCAAAACAATACAAACTGAGTAACAAATTTTAAAAACTTTTGTAGAAAGAAAAGGAGTACTCAAAATTGATTGTTACATTATTAGCTTATAATTTAGAAGCTAAATCGGATTTGCATGGATCACTAAACATAGCTTGAGAGGTACATTGTCAGGTCACCTAAGAGTCGGGATGGGGCACAAGGTGTTAGTTGGGGCACAAGGAGTTAGGCAATGACCGAGAGTTGAGTTTGGGGTCTCGCTCGAGAGGGACCTAGTTTGGAGTTTCCGAGGGTTTAGCTAGGATTCGGTAGTAGATAGCTCCTTATGTTTGGTAGAATAAGTGATTTTTAGGTAGGGTTTGGATATTATTTTAATATAGCATAGATAGAGACAATAAAGATAAAGTTTATAAAATTAAAAAAAAAAAAAAAAAAGATGAAGACAAAATTATGTTTGATAACATGAGCATTTTTTAGGTAGTATTAATAAATTTTATCATTACAATGACCTAGATCAACTCTGGTTGATTTACTTGATTTGTACTCGGGTCTTGTCCCAAGTTAACTCCCGAATCAAGTTTTAAAACTTTGATAATAATTATTTTTATTTTATGTTGATCCTCCTGGAACATGACCTAGGCCTTACCCAAATCGACTCCTGAAACGAGTTTTAAAACTATGATAATAATTATTATTTTCCTTACATTAACTCGGGTCAACAATCAATCGCACTCATAACTCAAGCCTTGCCTAGGGTTGACTCTCGAATCAAGTTTAAAACTATAATAATAATTATTTTTATTTTTATGTTAATTTGGGTTAACTTGACCCGTGACTCAAGCCTAATTATTTTTATCCTTACAAGTCTTAGTTAAACAATTTTAGAATTGAAAGTTTTTTACAATGATATTTTAGAAATAAAAAAATATTATCTTTAAAGATTTGTCTCATTTATATCTCATGTTTTAAAAATATTAAAATGCACTCTAAAATTGTTATAAAAAAAAAAACTTAATTTTTATATCGTTATTTCTTTAACCAAATATATTTTTATTTATATTGCTTATATCCCATGATATTAACAAACTAACCTAGCAACCCAAGTTTATAAAAAAAAAAAAAAAGCAAAAAAGCAAAAAATCATTTATGCAACCAAATTTTTTTTCAAATGTTAGAAAAGAAAAGAAAAGAAAAACCCCGAAATATACTAAACAGCCCCTTCATGAATACATTGAGGTATTTTTTTGTTTTTAATTCATAAGAGGCCATACAAATCTTTGACAGCCATCCCTCAGGGCTTCTATCTGTATCTTGATCCTATCCAAATTAATCTTCTACTTTTAAGGCTTGGCTATTGCGAAAGATATTTTTTGGTCGACGGCTGTGATTCACTCTTGTCTACTCAATAGGATCAGTGAGATCCCCTCCCCTCGTACAAATCCGATTCACATGCACATCCATCACGTAACCTAACCGGTGACAGAGGTTTGTCACCGGAACCCAACAGAGCCTCCATTACAACAACAACAACGTCGTCGTCGTCCCACCCTGAAAGGTAATTCCAATTTCAGCAGTCACATCGTGTCAGACCCGAGTTGTCTGCCATCCAACGTTGCCCCACTTAACAAAAACCCAAAAGAGAAAGAAAGCATCTTTTGGTTTTAGCTGGGATCCAAGCAAACAATCAAAATCGATCATAACCAGCGACTTTCTGGCTGCTTAGAACCAGTTTTTATCAAAAAAGAAGAATTTGGATATTTTTTTTGTCCCATGCCCTAATTGAAGGAGGCATGCGACTCTATGGTTTACCCCCAACGTTCGAACAAAATGGGTTTTCCAGGCAAGTGGGGTCCTTTACACTGTTCTATTAATTGGGACCAGAGCATGAATATACAGATGAGGTAGAGATACATACTCCATGCCTGGACCATAATGCGATATATATGGTAAGAGGTGGGTGCCCTCTACCACTACTACTTGAAGATGACATTGAATACATGTGATTCTTTTTTATTCTAATTTTTCAGCATGTTCTTTCTTGGACCTTTTATCCAATAAAATATGGGATCTAATCTTGTTTATGCTTCTTTTTAAAGATAATTTTCCTCTAATATATAGTTGGAAAAGGCATGTGACTTTCAATCCGTTATGCGTTTCTACGTTGTTCATGTCTTGCGACCAAGTCATTTAAACAGAAGAAAGAACATAGTTGCTTCCCGGAGAGAAGACCAGAAAGAAAATAGAAAAAAATGTATTATATTGCATCTTTTATTTACTTTTTTTTTTTAATTCCTGGATACTGGTACCAGTGCGTTCTTTAACTTTGCAGAGCCCTTTGAATACAAAGGAAGATGCAACGTATTTGACAACGCTGCGTTAATATTCAGATCATGCAACGCATTAATCTCCAGGGCATCTAAGTTAAAACAAATTGGAAGCAATTAATGCCAGCCATCTTGTCAAATTATTCTATGAAGAAAAACGATGAGAAATATATTACGCTATGAACCAATTCTTCCCGAGCACTGCTTATGGAAATTCTCAAAGTGCCCAAAAGATTTACAACATGTCGTGGGAATAAGAGCGAAGGATCGAGTTCTCAGCCAACGCAGCCATATGATCCATTCCAAATAAATGGAACCTAATTGATTTGGTATTTTCCATGTATAAATGGTATGATAACCGAACCAGGACCATGAATTTGGTAGCATACAGAGTCAAATGTCATGAAACACCATGGCTTCTTGTCCTAAAGCATCATTAACATTTAGACTCAATTAGCATACAGACTCAATTAACATTTAGACTCAATAGACATAATAAACAGAAAAACTTACAATGAAGAGGAAGCCCTTGATGATGGGGGAAAAAGGAGAGGGTTGTTGGTGAAGAGGAAGTCTTCAATCTCACGGTGGTTGGTTGATTGTTGAACTTTAATTAACAAACAGAATTTAGAATTTAGGTCAAAACATGATCATAATTAGTCATAGGTTTCTTAAGGTTAGTGAAAAAAAAAATGATGAAATTGTATTGTTTTATATTTTAAGTTAAATAAAAAAAGGTTAAATGATAACAAAGGGTTAAACTACATTTATATATATATAAAAAAAAAAAAAATAGGAGAGAATACATTTAAAAAAAGTTCCAGATGTTATATCATAAGTACCCGTCTAATCACCTATTCGAGCCAAGAACTTAACCAGATCTAATAATTTTCTTTATTAAACTTATATTGCACCTAAATAAAGAATTGCAAAAACAAAAGTCCCACAAAAGAGTTTAGGTCTGCACTCCCGAGCTTTATATTATTTTTAAAGTCCCACAAAAGAGTAAAAAACCCTAGTTTTTTTTTTTTTGGTTAATGAGAAGCATCTCCCCTGTCAACTGATTTGGATTAGTATCAAAGCAAAGTCCCTAACGACTTCAAACAGGCAGAGGATGTGGTAAGAAAGCCCCCGACCCCTCCTCCCTGGAGGAGATAACATGATTATGTTTACGCCTACATATGACTAAACCACCATGAACGAAATTTAAAACACCTAAAAGATCCTCTGTAGGAGCCATCTTCTATTAATCACCCTGGAATAAAATCCAAAACCTTCCAACGCCACTTTCCATTTGCTTTAACATAGGAAAGAGATTTTACTCCGTTTAAAGGCTCTTCAAATATGGTTAACCAACTTTGAGGTAATGCTTGTTTTTTGTGTTCATCTCAAACAGTAAGTTGCACCCTTGCGATTTTGGTTTGACTTGGATCGATTAAATTCGATTGACCTATATGCTCAGCTCACATATCCAAAGCATCTGAATTGACCAAACTGTGAGTAAATTTAGTCCCCCCAGGTAACAAAGCATTCTGATAACGAGGTTTTGTAAACACAAGAGAAAAAAGAAATGAAAAACAAGGTTTCAAAGACAGTACCTTCCCCGGCATAATCTTAGAACTGGAGTCTGAAAAGCGCAAGTGATACTAAAGATCATTCTCAATTAGTTCACCAATAATATCAATGTTGTTTATACACAAGGTTGTTTCAAAGAAGCACCAAGCAATTTATTGTTGAATTTGCTTCAAAAGCCCCCTTTCCAAAAATCTAGGTTCCAATTTCCAAGAAACCCTCAAATCAGATGCAACTTACAAGTTCAAAATGGATCAAAAGCACTAGTAATTGAACACTTCTAATTGTTACAAAAATTGAAAATCCTTAAAATTTCACCAAGCTATTTTTATTTTGCAGAAACATATCAAGAGAACTACCTGTCTGATAGAGGGAAACAGCAAGTGAAAATGGGAAACAAGAGGAAAGGAATGGCTTCACATTATGCAACAATTCCCCTGGGCCTCAAGCATCTCTGGAGATCTGCAACACAAGGATGTTGGTCAGCTATCAGATTTTTTCTTTAAACTTTGATCCAGATAATTTTCCAGTGAAAAATCAAGGACTCTTGCTTCCTATTTTTTTCCTTAGCGAGACAAGACTAGACCTAAAATCCCATTCCAACCCCACCCTTTGGCACTTGATCCAAGGTTCAAAGAGGTTTAAAAGATGAAAAGCAGAGATAGTCATCCAAGAATGCCAAAAATTGCATATGATAGTTAACTGACATTTGGCCGAGATTAGCAAAGTCGATATCAGGAGCAAGCTCTTGGACAATATCATTTGGTGGTTGGCCACATTCTTGCATTTTCTGCATGAGATCAAATATCTTGTTATAGTTATTAGGATCACTGTCGTAGACATCATTAAGATCTTTTATGAGTTCATATTGATGTGAGTAACGCTCATGGTCTTCTTTGTTCAGACTGGCTTTGTGTTCTTCCAACCACTTCGGATATCTTTCTCCAATTTCTTTCATGGGTTCGTAAAGAATCTCCTTAGATAAAAGCTGTTGCATCATGGTCTCCACAATAGATTCCATGTCCTGGAGAAGAAAATTAAAAGGAAAAAAAAATATAACAAGTTATAACCTACAAAATGAAGCACACACGCCATCTACAGGAGAGGAAGCATGTTAGCATAAGACAAATGAACAACGTTACAGTTTCAAATGCTCTCTGGCCCAAATCCACAATTTTCATCACAGGGAAGAAAAGGAACAGTAAGAAGACTGATGGGCAGTGGATATCCAGAGAGAGAAAAGGTAACCATGCAGAAGAGCCACCTAAAGCTTGGGGTGCCAAATTAGTTTCCACTTACATTTTAAACATGTAAAACCAACAGACCTTGCCTAATCTCTTCCTCAGAGTAACATGTCAAACTGATATGACTCCAAAAAGTAAACCTACTTTGGTTTTCAAAAAAAGACATCTCAAAGTATTCTTAGCAAGTGAAGTAGGCCATTGACGGATGCTCATGCTACTGAGGCATAAAGCTCAATGTTGGTATTGCAGCAAACATTACACTGAATTCCAGTTCTGCCATGAACCTTGTCATGTGAAATGAAAAGGCCCCCAAGACATTGCTCCATAGTTCAATAATATTTGCCTCATACCTAATAGTGTTAAGAGGTCAACATTACCTTTAAGAAAGAAAAAAACCTTCAGTAACTAATCTTTTTACATCTCAAACAATTCCAAATCATGGATTGAGGCAATTAGCCTATTATAATGCAGAGCTCAACCAGCATTGTGCTTAACTACACCACATTCAATATGAAACACAGAAAGGCGCATAAGGCATATGAATTTCACTTGTTTATTGATATGTATAAAATATAAGTCAATATTTTGAGAGAAGATCCTAGATCGATAAGTATAGCAAAATAATACTGCAATAAGTAATTTACAAGATACACATAACCTGGTCCAAACTTGAATAGCAAATCAGAGCTTTCCATCCATTTCTAGGCCTATCTAAGATGCTTGTCATGAGAAATCAAGCAACAATAGAAATATCTACATGTTTAGTGCCTTTCATCAAAATGAGCCAATGTGGTGTATAATATGGGAAGCATCCAGAGAAGTGATTGAGGGTAAAGATGCAAGTCAGTCTAACTACTAATTGTGTCCCATGAATGCCTAGTGTTCTTTGACAGATTCTGCATTCCACAGAACTTGTGCACCCTGTGTGTTTGTCACTTTTTGAGAAGGTCAATAATAACATCTATAGGCTATGCCAAAAGAGCATCACCCAACATGCAATGACTAAGCATAGTAACATCAAACTTACTGCAAGTAAATTACCACAAGCTTTTGACAGAAACATCCTATAATTCCTTCAGTAGAGCAAGGTTTTCCTATCCGCATACAAAAACAGCTTTACAAGTACAGAATCAAGCAAGGGAGCCCTACCTGAGTGATGATCAACTATTTTCAAATATATGAAACCACAACACAACCAAACTAAACTATTTTAAAATGAAGGATAGCAGAAAAAATTGGCATCTAAATTTCCTACAAGCTCTTTACCATTATGAACGAGTCAGGCAAAATAGCTATTGTTAAGCAAGTGATCGAATTTGTAAACCCCGTGACCCAAAACTTAAGGCAGAATGCACTAAATCAATCCCCAATTACCAAACAAAATCTCACCAATATTCATAACCACAATTATCGAACCTAAAACTAGAAAGTGAACTAAAAGTTATCCTCCTGACAGGAACGAGGAATAAGCTATGTCATGTAAATCAACAAAAAAAGCCTTCCTCGGTTCTAACCACCCTAAATCTCAACAATAAGTCATAAACCATAGAAAAACGCAATTGAAAGGAAACAAAGAGAAAAGGCAAAATGATATACCTGAGAACCAGCAAGCTCCTCAAACTGCTTAACCCAATCATCCGTAAATGCATCCTTGGTAGAATCATCAGGCTTAGAAGCAGCTGTGACAGACTCCAATCCTTTAACAGCCTCCCTAGTCTGTTCTCTAAGCTTATCAAGAGCCTCCTCAACATGGGATTCTTTAGAAACCTTTTTTTTCCCTTTTTTCTTGCTTTTTAAGTCAGGCAATCCCATTCCCAACCCTTGAACACCAGCTGGCAATGAAGGAAGACAGGTCCCTTTCTCTTCCTCTTTCTGCTTTCTGTTCTCTTCATTACCATCTCCACTTCTATAAATTAAGCCATAATTTTCAAAAATCACCAATATCTATTACCAAAGATTAAAAAAAAATAAAAAAATGTTGAGACAGACCTTTGAGAAGCAGGAGCAAGGTTGAGAGTCTGGAAATCATCAACAGCACCTGTAAAGAGATTGAAATATACATAAAAAGAATTGTCAGATTTTTTATAGAGAAAATGAAGACATGGGTTTTAGAGAAAAAGAGAGATTACTGTCAAGGAGTTGTTCTAAGTCGTCGTGTTGGTCCGCCATGATTGAACTAACAATCTCTGCCCTCACCTCTCTCAGCTGATACACCAAGCTTTTCTCCTTCTTTTTTAGTCTTTGAGGGAGTTGTGCTTGTGCTTGAGCTTGAGAGAGTGAGAGAGCGACAGCGATTCAATGTCTCTCTTGTGAGTTTGTGACAGCACTACTCCTTTGCCGTGGATTTTTTTTTTTTTGCTTTTATCTTTTCTTAATTAATGTTTTCCATTTCAATTTTCTTCTCCCAAGATATCTCCATTCTAAATTTGTGGTAAAAATGAATTTCGGTATAATTTCATTTAATTATAAGGGTGCTTTTGAATTATGGATCAATAAAAAAAATAATATTTTAAGAACGTATTTTTTATATTGATTTGATAAATTTTGAAGTCTTAATAGTTTTTTATTATTTAAATCTAAAAACTCAAAGAAAAAAAGTAAATAATCTTTTTAATTACAAGACTAAATAATAAATAGCTATTGGTAAGTAAATAGTAATTTAATTCACAACACATTTGGAAAGATTGTAAAATATTTACTTTAGTGATTTTGTTCTTATATCTTGGGATAATTAAAAAAAAAGATTCGACTGTGTTTTTACTTTTCTGAATTTTATATGTGTGCTAAAGCCTCAAAATAACAAAATTATTGTACATAATTCATAATTACAATAATAATTTCATCCATAATACTCAAAAATCAAGATATTTCGTGAACACAGATTGCTTTAGGCATTTCGTCAAACAAATTCTAAGCATCCATCAAACTATCTTAGGAAAGCTCTCAAAATTAGGGCTCAACAACGGAGATGGAGACAATTTCAAGCTCCATAACAAACTCAAAGCCTCTGTGGAATTGAATCAACTGATGGGTGATTCTGTCCACGTTACAGGCTGATGAGGGAAATGTTGCTGCTGAAGAAAGAACAAACGAAGCGTAAAAAATGCGCGGAAATAACAATGGATTTTTGGAAGATGAGGTGAGAGAATCCATGCCCGCCAAAACTCATCAAATCTAGAAAGGAATCCAACTCAATTGACCATGATTCTTTCTACTTCTTCATTTTTTTTAGTACGGTGTTAATTTCCTTCCTTATCCCAGTCCGAAACTAGAACAACCTTCGCTTTCTTCTTTGTTTTCGTTCTGTTCCTGCTCATCTCAACCTGAATGTTGAATGGATGTCTTGCCTTTAGAAATAAAATGTTACAAAAAAAAAACAGTTCATTCGCACATGCAACTTGAATTCTTAGCCCATTTTGGCCAAAAGCAGCCCTCAACCAATACTTCAACTTCTGAAAGCATACATTGACATACAATTGAACATAAAAGACGTTTTATTTTTCTCTTGTTTTCTTTTTTTGGAAAATGAGTACACTATGTTTCCCCTGGAAAGGACCTCTGAGCCCGAGGGGATTTCTACTAGCTACTTCCAACGGACATTTCCTCTTCCCAACAAATGAACAAATGAACTAACTGTACAATGGTGCCAACGCTGGGTTTCTTTGATTTATGGTTAAAAAACCAGCTCCTCAAACCTCTGATGGTGGCAACTCCTGTGACATTCAAACAAAATCTAGGCTTAAGATTACAGTAATACATTCGCCATCTGCATTTGAACATACATTTAGAGGGGGGGGGATTGTGGAAATTTTGATAGAAAACATGTTTTGCTTCTCCATGACCCGATTCTGATGCAGCACCGCTGAGCATCTTCCAGGATGTGCTGGATGGAGCCCATCCAAGTATTGCATCGACCACAAGGAACAAAACTTGGTATGTACATCTCCATTGCTCAAATTAAAGTTCCACCTCATGAAGTTCATCTCCAAAACTGCTATTACTTGGCATTCGCGTCATGGATTGGTCGCTAGGCATAAATGATGAAGGGGTCATGCCCAAAGCCTCCCCTGGAGATTTGGATTCCATCGCCTTAGGAGGACTAAATGAATCACTGAAGCTCCCACTCCATGACGCTGTTCGTCGTGAGTTGGATGAAACCAAGTCTTTCCCATTTATCATATCCCCCTTTCTGGTAATGTTATCCATGCTTGGAAATCTTTGCATAGCCATTGCTGATGAAGACGTGGAAGGCTGTGGATAATCATTCTCCTTCTTATTGAATGTAGAAGGTTTTTCAGTGGTTGCACTGTCTTCTTGTATGTTTTCTGCTATAGCTTCCATAGAATATTCTAATGATGGTGCGGGTGAGGGTGAGGGTGAGGGTGCGGGTACAGGAACAAAAAACTTCGCACTTGAAGCAACAGCAGGTTTGACAGATGGAACAGACGGGGACTGGAACAGATTTGCTGGTTTTCCACCACCTTGGTTAAAGGTGTCAACATACCTATTAAACACCCATGATTGATATTAGTTTGTATCAATTAAATCACTTAAAAAAAATGGAACAAAAATCCTTAAACTGGACAAGTAAATCTTCTTCAAAGCTTATTATATCAATTTTGCCACCCATTTCAATTGGATGACAAGATTAGGATTTAGGAACTCAATGTACATTGGAGTTCCAACTGGATAACAAGAATTAGCCATATTGCTGGGCATTCCACAACAATATGATAGAACCTTCGTGTGTTTTTTCCCTAATCCACTCTTCCCCCGTGCCAACAGATTATTAGTAAAATAAAACAAAAATTTACCTTCACTTTATCTATTCATCAAAAATTCTATTGACAAGCATCCTAACTTTCACGATATTCATTATTTAGAGAAGAAAAACAGAAGGCTTCAAAATTACCTTGCCCGTACACCGATGCGCCCACGAGCCGAGAATTGATTTGAACTGGCTGGAATAGTCGGAATCCCTGAAGGATGGTCTGTTGAAGTGGGACTCTTAAACATTGAGTTCCCATCAGTCGGATACACTTCATTCTTCAAAGCGGATTTCAAGTTGTAGTCAGAGCCTCCATTCTGGAAGCCTAGAGTTGTTGGAGGGGGTGCCAAGGCTGCTGCTTCAGCTGGGGGTTCAACACCTTCCTCCACCCATCTCTTGAGCTTTTCATCATAATAAAATTTGTTCTTTTCACCCAATTTAGCCTTCAGTCACAATACAAATGATGGTTAACAAGAGTACCAGGAGATTGTCCATAGTTTCTCCCTGACAAAGTCAACAGAAATCACATATGAAAATCAATCTACCTGTTTATCCGAGCGAGGCCTTAAGACTAGCCCTACAGTTTTCTGCAAAAGCTGTGATCCAAAACCAAAACGACCAAACCGAGATGACCCCACTGAACCTGATGCCTTACTTTGTGTGCTGGAAGGAGTTCCTTGTGTAGATGAATCAGCCTGATCCTACCACAAGCCAGTAAGAAGACGTGATATAATTAACATGAACATCAAGCAATTTAAGTCTAGTATTTCAACTTGCAGAAGATAACACACCTGTCTTGGACTTCTACCAAAGTCTGGCTCTGAAACACTTCTATTATGCATTGTCATTTTATTGCCATCAGCTGCCCATTCACTTATGGGCTCTGTTGAAGCAGAAGATATTAGCGATGACATGGTCATTGTTGACTGACTACCTGATACTCTGGGAGCCACCAGTTGGTGATGGCTATCTGGCACACTTCCTTGTGATGCTGATGGTGCGGGTGGTGGCAGGCCCCCAACAACACGATGTGCAGTGCTATCAAAAAAGTTGAGCAACTTGCCAACTATCTTTCCTGGAGCCAAATTTGTGGTGAATCCACCCTGAAAAATAGAATATTTGATCATGGTCAGAATACAGAAAAGCAAAAAAAAAAAAAAAAAGTAGAGTTCATGATAAATTATTACCTGCTGATGGGCTCTAATCCTTTCCTCAAGGGATAATACTAAAAGCTTCCATGTTTCTACTTCAGGAGCTCGACCAGTTTTTAGGGATTTTAAAACAGCCTGACAATACCTAAATAAATTCACCAGATTCAGACAACTGAAGGACAAATTATATAACGCACCTACTTCAAAATTGCCATCCCCTTACTTAAGTGAATCAGAGACTTTGCCCACTTCAGCCAGCATGTATGCATAGATGAGCTTATATGGCTGAAACGGTAGCAGGATAAACTGGGAGTTACCAAGCACCTTTGAGTATTCATACAACTCAGTTCTCTGTCAATACATCCCATTAAATTAATCAAGTCAGATTCCATTGAAGGAGAGTCGGTGTGTGAAATCATACAAGAGAGAAAGGTTGAGTTTGAAACCGCAAGAAACATTCCAAAATGTCACCATTCTCAATTTTGCTCATAAAGATTGGATTCTGATCAATGATTTGTATAACTAACCAAAACCTATCTATCCAGCCTAGAAGTGCAGAACAAGTTGTTCATTTGCATTGGAAGCAACCATCCCATAATAAGCTACCGTAAATAAATCATAAGTAATCGCGTGTAAGGGTTGAACAAAAGAACAGAGCACCTGAATAGCCTCTGGATTAGCATATGTTCGGGGATGCTTCCAGTGATCTGCTCCAATTAGGCATAGCCTTGCAGTGTCTGAATATGACTCAAAGTTTGCTTCCGCTATTAAATAGCAGATGTGTGCAGCAGTAATCTGAGTAATCACTCTCATGTCAGGTTCAGGATACAGGATTTTCAATAGAAGGCACCAAACAAAGGACCAAAGAAAATAGATACCTCACTTCTATCCTTCCATAGGCAATCCCCAAGATGCATGAGCACGAGCTCATCATCTTTTGTTCTGTTTGCAGTTATTACAGCCAAATTCTCTTCCCAGTCATCAAGCATTCTGTTTGCCCCAAACTGCAATTGATAGCAAAGCATATATAAAATTATACACCAATAAAAACTGGTTAGAAATTTCAGCTTTTGATAGGAAATAAACATGGCAAAGGTAAATTACAAGTAATTTTTTTACAAATTGAAAAGATGGCAGCGACATGACAGCTACATCAAAGCCTATAAGCATTCAGTATCCTTGTGAGCAGGACTGAGGAGAAAGCTTAGTTATTCTATATCTTAAGGCTAACAATATACCCATTATGTGGAAACAACACAGTTTATATAGCCGGCCGGTAGTGTTATCAACAAAATCCAAAACACAATTCTCTTCTCTTTGGCTTCATTCTCAAAGGTTCTCCATCACTACAAAATATCCTCTCAAGTTTTTGATAGCAAAATATGTGATTTTAACCGAAAGAATCCACAACATAGCACAGGCATTCAGCCCTTAATATAGTAGGACAATTCATGCGTCACTATCTCACCTGGACAGGTTGTTGAGGGATACTCAAATCACCAGGAAAGCCACCATTTACATTAGAATCTGTCGAAAATACCTCAGCTGGTTGCCCTGCTATTAGCAAGCATAATGTTCGCAAAGGAGAACCAGCTACCAGCTGGCGAAGTGCCATTAGCTTGACAGTATCAACATAGTACTGTATCAACCCAACCCCAAAAACATGCAAACAGAGAGAGAGAGAGAAGTGAGTAAATATCTGAAAATCTTCCTTGTACGCGAAATTATCTGAATAAAATCAAAGGCATCAGAGTAACATAGACGAAAAACCTGATCACCAAGCTGCGACGCAAGAACAAGTGCTGGTCCCCACAACTGGCCTTCTTGTGCACATTGTAAAGCCTCTTTTTTTCTACCAGAAACCAGAAGATGTTGTACCTCAGAAGCAGTTGCCTAGAACATACATCAGAATCTTTTACAAGACATAAAATGTCAATACAATAGTGAGAAATAGCAAAGTAGTATATGAGATACCCTAATTTGTCCTTCAGAGGGCATATTCTGCAAGCAGTGGTCAAGGGCACCATACTCACTGGAGTGTGTGCTATTCTTCTTGGCAGATGCAAAGAGTTTTGCAACTGCTGATTCCGGAGCATCGCTCTCCTACAAAAACACAAATGATATTCAAAATGCCAGGTTAGTCATTTCTATATGTGGCTATTCAGATATGATTGCAAGGCAACAATATTAAGGACCCATTTTATCATATAAATAACAGTGTAAGGAGATGATGTGAAACTGAATGATGTAACATCAAATATCAAGAAAGTAAATATTAGGAGCTTCATCAAGAGAAGGAAAATAAACCCACAACAAACTTGTTGCATCATTAATTGGATTATAGTGACACCAAATGCAGGTTGCTTAAATGCTTCCGGTACCCCATGTGCTCTCATACGTGGGCCAGACCACCTACTCTTTTCTACTTTAGAAAATTAGATACCCCATGCAGCATGCCCTTTCACTTATGTCCGGCCAAGTCTCTCTGAAATAAGCAAGGTAAATCAACTCCCAATGGGCTTGAAACAGTCTTCCATTTTGAGACATTTCAAACATCTTTTAGAGAAACATCACACAAGAGCATGAAAAGCAGGGAATCCAAGAGGAGATAATTTTATTTCCAGCTTTTTGGTTGGAGAGAGGGAGAGGCATTTCATAGCCTTATGTTTCCAAAGACTAACCTATCAAACTAAAGATACATTGCAAAAGTGTTTTTTTCTTACTAACTCGTCACAGAACAAACAACAAATGTATACAAGTACTTGCTTTGTTAAAGGAATCGAATTAGCTCATAAAAATCCAAATGGATGACAAAGAGCATAAATCCGCAAGGGTCAAATTAAAAGAAAAGTAACAGATACAGAGTGATTTATACACACATATATATATAAACATTGAAAAAGAAATTTGTAATTTACCTTCAATAAATTGTCAGTTCCAAATGGAGATCGAAGTTTTCCATAATGCTGACAAGCTATTTTCAGTAAGGCGAGAAGCAACCTCAATACTTCGCCTTTTCTATGATTTACACCAAGTGATTCACAGTGTGCAATTCTCTCATCAATCCACTTATTCAATTCTTTATTTCCAACATTTCCGCCCACCAAAGGACCTGGAAAGGACTGTTGGCAGAGAGCATGAAAATAACTGCAAGTGCCCCCTCCAACACTTGAAGCATTATCACTACTTCCTAAAATAATCTCCATCAAATTCATAATTGAGATTGTGCCTCCTACATGATCCTTCACATGGAATAAGTAAACATTTTTAGCCATGAATATAACCAGCATTCAAGAAATTTAAAAAAAAAATAGTTTCTTTTAATTTATGAGAGAACTGACACAAAATCCCAAGCACTTTTTAATTCTCGTTCTCACCAAGACTTCTGGCTACCAAATTATCAGTTAAGAGAAACGCCCATAATGTGAAGCAAAAAAATGAGAAAAAGAACTATGAAAGAGAGCATTTCAGAGCCTCACCTGGCTGCTGAAGGATGTTTTCCTAAGAGAACTGCTATCTTTCATTACTATGAGCTTCCCACCAAATCCAAAAGTAACCAGTGCATGTGGAGGACGCCCAGCAGATGATCTCCCAGTGTTGGGAGCATAAGAAAACTGCTGGTTGCTCTGAAATGATTGATGGGGAACACTTGCTTGTTTCTGACTGCTAAAGTAATCATTTGAACAGATTGCTTGTTCATTCTGTTTTACAGTTTCCTGATTACTCTTCTGACTGAAGTTCCCGCCATGTACAAAATTTTGTGACCCAACAAATCCGTTAGCCTCAGCATAACCTTGACTTGCTTTGTCATATGATGGAACTGTCCCCGAATAATTAAAAGCATTCTGCTGATCCACATGGTTGTTCATGGACACATTTGAACCATATAAATTCTCTAATTGCTGGTTTCCACCAAAATTCGAAATAGTATCTGTCTTGGCAGCAGTCTGAGGCTGCCACATATTCAAACCCTGTTGATTGTAGCTACCATAAGACTCACCCCCGCTGCCATGTAGGCCTTGGCTATTATAGCCCTGATAGCCATAATTGTCAGCTTGTCCGTACTCAGCATTCATGCTACTACTATTTGGGGAATAAGGATTGCTAAATGCGAATCCATTTTGATTCTGCTGATCATTAGTTTGAGCAGTTGTTGATTGTGCAGATGGTGTGTAACTGTCCAATGAGCGCCATTCTCCCACCATTGTATCGTAATACCAACCAGGATATTGTGGGTCAAAAACCATATGTTCAGGGTAACCATTATTATTCCCTAGGGAAACCTGATTCCAGCTAGACACACTCTCGGTTGTACTTGTCTCAGCCACGGTTCCCACCACAGACTGTGAAGTCTGCTGCAAATAATTAACTTCTGTTTTCCCATCAGAGAATGAGGCCGAAGCAGCCACACATTCAACCCCCAAAGCACCATCAACACTCCCTTGCATGCTTGCTGTAGCATCAAAAGTATCCACTTGATACCACTGCCCAGTGTTTGCATCATGCTTCCATCCAGGATACATGTTTTCCCAATACTGACTGCTACTCAAGTCCTGTCCATTCACACTCTCCATCACCGACCCTCCATAAACTTGTGAACCATCTTGATATTGCTCATAACTGACCGAATTATCCAAACCTCCACCACCCCTATTCTCTACATTACTGGTACTTTGAACTATATTTGCAGGAAAATCTTCTGAACCACCTCCAAAATCATTAAAAAAATCAGAGGACGAACCAAACCCATGATTCCCATTGTCCGCAGAATCTGCGTAAAACGAACCCCACCCCACTTCCTTAACCCCTGATTTCAATGATCCACTGCTTTGACAAACAGTAGTCTCAGGCACAACCTCCGATCCAATCGCATCATTATTTAACTCAATCACCCCATCAGACAAGCCCAACGAATTCCCTGACTCCAACGCATTACTCTCCTCCGCCTTCACACCATCCAATCCTGCACCATCATTTTCAAACTTCCCTTCGAACCCACCTTTTGTATCCTCAATACTGAGATTGGCAAAGGCTTTCGCCTCATCAGAATCACTTCCCTCTGTGAACTTAGGGCCCGAATCCAAATCAGGGGGCCCAAAATCATCATCAACTAACTTATCAAAGAAATCCTCATCCGTCTGATCCTCCATCACGTTAAATGGAGGATTCGTAGCCATCTAAAATACCACTGATCTAACCCTAAAGATCTACAAAAATTTTCAGGACCAATTTAGCCCTAAAATTTTCCCTATTTCACACCCAAAATTCGAGCTGTGATTTAATCAAAACAACGAGATCCAAAAACTAAAAATATCTAAAAGGCCAAAATCAGAGAGATCTCTCTCTGTAATTAGAGATGTATAACTTAAGATCAAAACATAAAATACAATATAAAAAAATTAGGAATCTGGGGATTGAATCGAACGCATTGGAAATAAAAGGAAGGAGAAGGAGATGTACTAACTTACAGATCGGATCAGGGATTGGATGAGTGAATCTAGAACGAGAGAGAAAGGAATGGAGAGAGAGAGAGAGAGCGAGAGAGAGAGCGAGAGACTTGGCACCACCTACCCAACAAGAGCAGGTTCCGTTTTTCCTTTCTTTCTTTCTTTTTTTTTTCTAATTAATTTCTTGTTTTATTTTATTTCCAGAAAAAGAAAATTGTTATTGCAGGTGGGATTGTGCATACTTGTTAAGTTCCCGTCCGATATTGCAAATTATCTGGTATCAACAAATATTTAGGAGTTTCTTTCATCGTTTAAGATTTTATTTTATATTTTTAAATATCCGAAATAAATATTTTTATATAATTGTTAATAATATTCTTGTTTTGTTTAAGATGTTTGAAAGAAAAAACAAAACAATATGCATCTTTTCCATCTAAAAAAACATTTCATATTATTCTATGTTTTTATAACTATTATTTATTTATTTTATTTATAAATGTATCATGGTATATTTGTTGTTGGCTCCTTCATTTATAAAATTCTAATTCCACTCATGTTTGATGCATTCCACAAACCATTTCATTCCATTGATTATAAAGTGATTTTGTTATTATTTTACTCATAATATTAATTGCATCTCATCTAATTTAATTATTTATAAACTTTATTAAGTCTCATTATTAGATATTTATAAATAAAGATTTTGGTCTATTGATTTGAAAACTGACATTTTTTCTTTTTAGGTGATCTTGAATATAGCTAAAATTATTTAGCAACATATTTACACTAATATATGTGCGTATTATCTTTGTTATTTTTTATATATATCTTTATTAATTTAACAATTTATTTGTAATTTAATATTTTATTTAAAAAAGTTAAATTAACAAAAAAATAAATAATTTATTTTAATTTTTTATTCTTTTAGAACAAGTTTGTTTTTGTGTTTTAAAAATATTTTAAAAAATATATTGTTTTTTTCTTTGCTTCAATTTTATTGTATTTTCATATTGTTTTGATATACTATATTATTAAAAATAAATTTTAAAAAATAAAAAATATATATTATTTTAATATATTTTTAATTAAAAATTAATTATTATTATAATAGCAATTATGCTCTTAATAGATTTATAGGAATGAGAAAAGTTACCCTAACTTTTCACTCAAGTATTATTTTGAATATATAAAATTAGAGAAAATAATCTAAAGTTAGCATTCTTTTCTCTTCTATCATATATGTTTGGCGGGTTTAGAAATGTAGTTGTAATTGATTTTTTTAAGTATTTATTACTTATAAATACATAAAAATATTTTTTTTATTTTAAAAAAATTATTTTTAATATCAATATATTAAAATATTTAAAAATTTAAATAAAAAAATCTTATATTTTGTAAAACAAGGTTTTTATCGCGAAAACAAAACCCTCCTGGAAGTTAAGAGCATGTGACATGAATTTAGAGCCGAGAAACAGCTCAATTTCGACAACCCTCCAAATTCCATGTGAAGGGCCTACGACCAGAAAGGATCCAAAAGGACGTTAGGTGAAAGCACTTGTCTTGAAAGCTGCTTGCTCCATGGCATCAAGTTATTTTTACAGCAATGTTAGTTTCTATACAAAGGGAGCGTTGGAAACGAAGGTAAACTTGTGTTTTTAAAAAGTTTTATTTTATTTTTTATTAAAATTATTTATTTTTAAATTTTAAATTGTTTTAATATACTAAACTCAAAAATAATTTTTAAAACAGCTTTGTTTTTCAAGCTTCAACCATGTAATTTATGCAAGGAAGCAAAAGCGATGCTTAGCTGGATGAAAGGTTTTATTTGGAATTGCGAGAGGTTTTGCCTTTTTATTTTTTAAAAAAGTATATTTTATTTTAAAATATATTAAAATATTTTTTTTATTTTTGATATAAATGAATTAACACTTAGAAGCATTAAAAATTATTAATTTAATATTTTTTTAAGTTAAATACAAGTATATTTTTAATCGCAATGTCAAACAATATAGTTTGTTTTGTAACACATTGCTTTATGATTTTATAAAAATATTTTTTAATTAAAAATAAATTAAAATGATATTTTTTATTTATTTTTTTAATATTTTAAAACCATAAAAAAACTAAAAATATTAATCTATTATTTTTAAAATAAAAATATATTTTAAAAAACTATTTAAATCATGATAATAAACGGAGCTTTAGGAGCATTTGAAAATGTGATATTGATTGCTTTTTAAAATATTTTTCGTTTGAAAATACATTAAAATAATATTTTTTATTTAAAAATTTATTTTTAATATCAAAAAATTAAAATAATTTTAAAAAAAAACATATTCTTTTAAAAAAATACTTTTAAAATATAAAAGCATTCAGAGTTAAAATGTACGAGCCTAGTAACTTAGTCGTTAAGGTTGTGATTCCATGTTCAAATATGCCTACGCTAACTACCCAACATGCGGCCAAGAATTATGTTCCCACAATTAAACTAACAGTACTGTGTAAGATTACATGGACACTGTTATTAAAGAAAAGGAGTGGTGTAAGCTAGACCACGCTAAGCTATCAATAGGTGATTGCCTCGCAAAATATTATGTATCGGTTAATTTTTTTAAAATATAAAAATAAATATTTAAGTATTGTTAATATTAGTTTTGGTAAAAAAAATTAAATTATATAAAATTAACTTTTTATAAGTTGATTAACTTTGCAAGTTCAAAAACAATGTGAATAATCCATAAAATTATAGTTTGACTCGGAAAAAAATTTAAGATTATATCATTTTTTAATATTAAAATAACAACATATTAGATTGACTTTGATTAACATGAGTTATAAAACTATAATAACCTCATAAAAACAAATTATAAAGTCTAATTTATAATACATTCAATATTGAATAATGAAATAAAAAAACAATTAAAAAAAGATTTAAAAATTTGACTCGTGTTAACATGTCAAGCTCGCAAATCAAGTCACAAGACCGAGATAATCCCATATAAAAAAAATTAAAATAAATTACAAAGTTCAATTCTCAATCAGCCTAATATTAAAGGATGAGACTAGAAAAATCAATAAAAAAAAAACATAAAAAAGACTAATTTAACCCAGATTACTTGTCAAATCTACTACTCTAGTCATGAGACTAAGAGAACCACATAAAAAGCAAATTAAAATAAATTATAAAGCTCAATTCCCGGTCAATTTTATCAGACCCGATGTTAAATAGTGAAATTTGTAAAAAAAAAAAAGTAATTAAAAAAATTAAGCTCTATTTCCATGTCACAAGGTCTGAATAGCTTCATAAAAATCAAACAAAAATAAATCATGAAACATAATTCTCAATCAAACACGATATTAAATGATAAAATTAAAAAAAAATCAATTAAAAAAATAAATCAACTAGATTAACTTTCTAAACCTGCAATCTAAGTTATGATATGAGGATAGTCTAATTAAAAAAATCAATGTTGAAGGACAAGAGACCAAGATAACCTCCCAGAAAGAAAATAAATAAAATAACTTAATTTAACTAGGGTTAAGATACCAAAACCCACGATCCTTATATTGAGACCAAGATATCCCTATAAATAACAAATTAAAATAAATTATGAAACTTAATTGCTAACTAATTCAATATTAAATAATAAAATTAGAGAAAGAATAATTAAAAAAACAATCCAAGTCAACTCGGATTAACATATTGAGTATTATTATCGAATCATAAGATCGAAATAACCTAATAGAAAGCAAATAAAATAAATTATGAAGCCTAATTCCCAATTAACTCAATACTAAAGAATGAAGTTGGAAAGAAAATATTAAATAAAGAAGAAAAAAACACCTGGCAAACCAAGTTAATTCATCAAATTTGCAATCCATGTCATAAGAGTGTGTTAACCTATTAAAAGATAAATTTAACATTAAACGATAAAATAAAAATAAAATATTAATCGAATAAAATAAAAAAACAAATTTTTTTTTTAAGATCACACTAAAACACGTGGGAAAGTACTATTAATTACTAGAATACTTCCCCCACATATGTTAGTTAATTGTTAAATTTTTAATGTTAATAATACGATTTGGTGTTTATAACTAGAAAAACAGCTATTTAATTGATGGAGGAAAACCTGCTTTTCTTCTCTGTATTTAGGGTACATTTGGTATTGCTATAGTTTTTATAGTTGTGGTTTGAAAATAATTATTTTATAAAAAATATTTTTAGTTGAGGTCGATTTGAAAAAATATATGTTTAGTTAAAATTATGATTAAAATTGATATTTAACAAAAGATAGTTTAATTTGTTTTTTCGTTTCAAAAGCATCTTTGAAAAAATTTGAAATTATTCTTTTTTTTTTTACTTCAAATTAATATATTTTTTTGGTGTTTTTAGATAATTTTGATATGTTGATGTCAAAAATAATTTTTTTCAAAAATAAAAATATATATTTTGATACATTTTCGAGTGAAAAATATTTTGAAAAGCAACCGCAACCATACTCTCAAACATGCGTTATTAATACTTTTCAAATTGAGGTTATAAAATAACTAAAAAATACATTAATATTTATGGTTTTTAATTGAAATATTGTTGATTTAATTACTGCTATTACATCATGAAATAAACAGTACTTTATATAAAGTATTTTTTATTATTTTATTAAATTATTTGCAATTTCATCACATACAAAATCTATCCGGCAAGGACTACAGTTTCCATGACTTCTTGAGCATGCAACAATACTAGGTAAGAAATCATTAGGAATAAAATTAGGATTGAGATAAAATTCTGAAAATGCTACGTCATCATGAGATCTTCTTCTAATGTAGTTATGTAGTGTCATTTAATAATTTTAAATACTAGTTTTTTGAATAAAACACGATACCTAAGAAATTTTATTGGATTTTTTTATTTTACTAGGTCAGACCCAATCTAATATATTTAGGTGCGGGCGAGAACCCGCTCGGCTCAAAACAATGGAGACCTCTCCATTGTTCATATGAACAGTGCATTAACTCTCCACTGTTCACATGAACAGTGGAGGCCCCGTTGCTATTTGCAAAGCACAAATAGTGCTTTTGTTAAATGTAAGATATAACCATAATTTATGGTGGATCCTATCAAAACAAAATTATATTTTTAACTTAACAAGACATTAATATTTGTTGTTGACTATCAACCTCATCCACAGCTACAATGTCTTATGCTTGTTTGATTGAAGATTTTATTTTTAAAAGTAATTTTTAAAATATTTTTTATTTAAAAAATATTAAATTGATAATTTTAAAATATATTTTTTTATAATTTAAATGTTTTAATATTAAAAATAAACAAAATTATAAAATAATTATTGTTTTAATGTGTTTTTAATTAAACAATAATCTACACCCCATTACGAAGCACATAAACAAAATAAAAGGCAGACTAGGAAAAAAAATGACTTTGTGTCTTCTACGATCACAATTCACAAATATTATGAGGTAGTTACCATGCAACTATGTTCCTATTGAAGTTTAGGCAGAAGTTGGATTGAATTGTTGTGATAGAGGTACACATTTTATATCAGAAGGGAGGTGGTTCGATTGTTGTGAAAGTTTGTCTTCTTAAAATATAAATCTTAAGATAATACTTAGAATAATTTATTTTTTAAATTCCACTGGGATTTATCAAGATAATATATATTAGTGAAGTGTTTTTAAGATTTTTTCTTAAAAAAAGAAGAAGTTTAATTGACAAATAAAATATTTGAGAATATTTTTATTGTAAAAAATAGAGAGAGAATTTTTTTTTTTTAATTCAGCACTTCGGCTCACTAATTAATCAATCGTTAATTTTCAGATTAAAAAGAAGTGACCATCAACTCATTAACTCTAATAAAATATTGTTTTATCTTTTTTAAGTGATTATTTAGTATTATAAACGATATGTATGCCCATGTGTTGCCGCGGGCTTATAAAATAAATATATTTAATAGTATTATAATTGTGAATCAGTACTAAATAAATAATAGAAACTAAAGATATAATGGGGCTAATATTTCATGACAGGAAAAAAAGTTGTGTTGGTGATCAAAACTTAGAGACTGAACAAAATGATTTATAGCAATTCACAGTGTTTTTGGAGGAAAGATACATTACTTTTGCCACATGATTTAGCTTTTCGTTAATAAAAAACAAAAAAAATTACAAAACTAAATTTTTTACCAACTTAATATTAAAAAAAAACCAACAAAGATAATTTTGGAAGGAAAAAAACCTATAAGAAAAAATGTTGTAGCAATTGATAATATTTTGTGAGGAAAACTACAGTACTTTCCCCAATAAAATAAAATAAAAAACCATTTATAGAAATACTGTAGCAATTCTTAGTGTTTTGTGAGAAAAACTACAATGCTTTCCTTATATGATTTAGCTTTATTGTAATTATAATTCTTAACCAACTTAATATTTTTTAAAAATAGACAAAGATAATTTTGGAAAAAAAAAAATCATATCGAAAAACACTGCAATAATTCACGGTGTTTTAAAGAAAAAAATTATAAAGCTAAATTCTTAATCAACTCAATATTAAAAAAATTAAATCGACAAAGACAATTTTAGAAAAAAAATATTAAAAGAAAACACAAAAAAAAGAGAAAAAATCATGTTGGAAACACTGTAGCAATTCATAGTGTTCTGTGATGAAAGCTACAATGCTTCCCCACATGATTTGATCTTATTTGTAATGGCTTTTAATAGTAATTTTCAACAATATTTTGTGAGGAAAGCTATAGTGTTTTCCCTACATGATTAAGTTTTATTACAGAGTTAAATTCTAACCAACTCGATATTAAAAAAAAAATCAACAAAGATAATTTAAAAAAAAATATTAAAAAAAAGAAAAACACAAAAGAAATTGAAAAAAAAAACATGTGAGGAAAAATTGTATCAATCCATAGTGTTTGTGAGGAAAAACTTGTATTTATTTGTAATTGCAATTCTTAACCAACTTAATATTTAAAAAATAAAACTGATAAAGATAATTTTAGAAAAAAAACATAACAAAACAGAAAAAACCACATGAGAAAAAACACTATAGCAATTCACAGTAATTTGCGAGGAAAGTTATGGTGTTTTCCTCACATATTGTAACTGTGATTTTTAACCAACTCAATATTAGAAAAAAAATTTTTTAGAGAAAATCATAAAAAACAAAAACAAAAAAAACCATGCGGAGAAACACTGTAGCAATCAACAATGTTTTAAAGAAAAAAATTACAAAACTAAATTCTTAATCAGCTCAATATAAAAAAAAATCAAATATAATTTTGAAAAAATAAAAAAATAAAATAGAAAAACTATGTGGGAAAACACCGTAGCAATCTACAGTATTTTAAAGAAAAAAATTACAAAATAGAATTTTTAACCAGTTCAATATTTAAAAAGTAAAATCAATAAAAAAATTTAAAAGAAAATTAAATGAAAAAAAAGGAAAAAAAAAGCAAAGTTGAAAAAAAAAAGGAAAGCAATTTTAAAAAAAAAAAAACAGAGAGAAAAAACAGCAAAAAAGGAGAGAAAGTTAAAAAAATAAAAAAAAACAAAAAGAAAAGGAGAAAAAACACTGTGGATTACTGTTGTAATTCACAGTGATTTAGGTGTGGAGAACAGTGATTCTCTTATATCATTTAGATATTGTTAATGTTATGTTTTAAAGTATTTTTTATTTAAAATATATTTGAATAATTTTATTTTTATTTTAAAAAAAATTTAATTAAAAGAAAAATAAAAAAAATAAATAGCATGAGAGATCACCGCAACGCTAAAGAGATCCTAAGACCTTCATTTTATTTCGGCCTGCAGCAGTGGGCCTCCTGTTCAATAATTGTGTACATATTTCTCTTATTTGTAAGCAATCCAGTGTCACTCTGTCAATCTAGAAAGCACAAATATAAAATATAGGATATGAATAGGTTTAATGACAGGTTTTTGTTTTTATTATTATTAACATGAAGATCTTATATATATCTTAATTAATAACAATTTTTTTTTTTAAACTATAAAATTGTTGCATTTCAAAGCTTGTATCATTTCATGCAAATATCATCATTTTTTTAGTTGAATATTGTCATTTATCAAAAACTCTTTTAAAAAAATTGAATTTTTGATAGTTAGAACTGATTTTTTCATTCCAATAAAAATTCAAATAATTTAAAAATAAATAAATTCAAAGATTATTTTTTAATTTTCTAAACAATAAAAACTTGATAAATCATGAAAAATATAAAATAAGATGAAACTTTTCTGAATTTTTTGGATGAATTTCTATGTATAAAATTAGTGTGGTTCTCGAAATGTTTATATATGTTTCTCAAAATTAACATATTTTATGCTTTAGTTTAGTTAGATGTTACGCATTCGACCATTCAAATATCTTGAGAATCGTATTAAACCAAAGCAAATAAATGTATATGATTTTTCAGGGCCTTCAAAAAATTTTGGGATCATTCCAAATTATCTTCTATTTTCTACAATTTTATAAACATTTAATTTAATAAAAATTTTAAAAAATACATCTTGATCTCAAAAAAATTAAAATTATTTTGAATTTTTATCACTGCATGTAAAAAATTTTAGTTGAAAATATCGAAAAATAATAATTTGAAAGGGGTCTTCGATTAATAATAACATTCGAATCAAACAAAGGGATAATAGTTGTCTAAAACATGATAATTCAAGGACAAAACTGCTCAAATTACTAGTATAGGTCTCAATGTGCCACGATTATAATATCAAAAGGGTAAAAAAGTGCCATTAAATCGTCACGAATGGACATGGATACTCCAATATAATTATAAATTTAGGATATATTTTCTGGACACGAAGCGTTACGGATAAGCTAATTTTATATACTTTACCAAAGTTTTACTTTTGCAAGATATAAAAAATAACACCAAAATTAAATATAAGCATCAATGATATAATTTTTTTCTCTTTGAAAACCAGGGCTACCTACCTAAGAAAACCCAACGACAGGCCCAAAAAACAGTAGCCATTCAAGTTTAACGAAGGTAGCCCTGTTGCACGCGAATTTACTTGCTTCACCGTTCAATTGGAATCAAACTGGATCGTTGCTAAACTTTGCGGTGGTTCTAACTGTGTAATTGAGAATATGGTATGGTTTGTAAGAAGTATATTAAAATAATATTTTTTTATTTTAAAAAAATTATTTTTGATATTAATTATGTAGCGAAAACCTTAAACTGCTCCCCTTTGAAAACCCATAGTAACCAGAAATAGTGATAGGCCCAAAACAGTAGCACAGGCCATGGAGCCTTGGTAAGAAGGTAGCTAGTATAAATTTATATTGTTTTTGTTTTTGTGGTTTAATCGTCTTTTTTTTTTAAATAATTTTTTATAGTGTTTTAAAATTATTTAAATATTAAAAATATATTTTAAAAAATAAAAATATGTTAAAAAATAACATCTACTGTAATCTTAATGACGCCCTTCCTTGCAACGCACAAGTCCTGCCGCACCAGCATCCTGAGATTTTGGAGAGGAACGAGACAGGGACACGTGAGCCATATTCCCGCCACCACAAACACAGAAAACGCTGCCGCTTTCGACAAAATTCCTCATGTCATCATCCCTGTGTCTGTATCATCTCGGTAAAGAAAAATAAAACCTACGCACCAGGTGGAAAAAACCTCTAAAGCCATCCTTGATCAGATTTTACCCACAAGTTTGCTATAATTAATCAATTCAATTTGACTGTACTAACATTAATTTTTTTCAAAATATAAAAGAAGAGGAATACAAAAAACTTGATTTTCTTTTTTTGAAAAAAGATAATTGCAAAACCTACTTTTATCTGAATTTCATTTTTTATACACGTTCATGAATTAAATTTTATATCCCGGATCAAATATTTTTTTAAAAAAAAATACATTATTGAGTATGCAAATTGTTATCAAACATGTAAACTATATAATAAAAAATAATGTAATTTATAAAAGTACAAAGAGAAAGTAAAATTACAAGAATTATTATAATTATCTCAAAAATATAAAAAATCTTAATAAATAAAAAATATCTAACAATAATTGGGCATTAATTTTTTTTTAACTTAAACTTTTGAAAATGTTTAAGAAAAAAAATTTGAGATGGTCAAACAAGATTTTTAATTGCTAAAGTAAAATTCTCAAAAAAATTATGAGAAATAAAAAAATTCTGAAGTGCTCAACCATTATAAAAAAAAAATACAATATAAAAACATAAAACACAATATAAAAAAAATAGGAATAATTTTTAATTTTAAAAAATTAAAATAACTTCAAAGAAATGCGTAGCCATTAAAGTTTTTGTTTCTTAAATATCTAAGAAAATTTCGACTTGAATATATATTTCTTAAACATCTTCGAAAACTAGTAATCAATTTATAATTTATTAAAATTTAATCTGATTGGATTAAATTAACAAAATTTGCAAACACAAGATAAAACTTGACAAAATAATTTTAGAAGAATTAATCTATAAAATTGATAGAAACACACGAAGGATTTTGGAAACTTTAACGTGGCAACGAATCGCTGTAGTCGTAAAGATAGCACAATGTTCCCCACGACAATCATTTATCAAGTTCAAAGCATCTTTGGAGTTGGACTCTTAACGTATTCTCCACTCATTGTAGTGTCGTTTACTGTTTGTCCAAAATTATTATTTTTGATTTTAATTTTTAACACATTGTTGTTAGAAATAATTTTTTTAAAAATAAAAAATATTTTAATACATTTTAAAACAAAAAAAAACATTTTAAATAAAAAATTTCCTTGCTCGGAATGGCTGTGCATGAATTCACCATCATTTACAAATTGATCACGCCTGCTTTGTTCCCTTACTGTAGAAGTGGTTTCTCAGCCACAGAGAGACCGTCGACAACCTAATGATAAAAAAAATCCATGATTGGTTGGTCAATGGCAAAATCATCCATTTCTCTCTTCATATCTAACCATTGACTGTTTTGTGCTTAACACAAAAACTAATGGGACATTAATTATTACTGTTTCCCATGCTTGCTCGTAGACTAAAACACAAGATTTATTCTCCCAACGACATGTTTTTTTCACTTTTATAGATCGTGAAGATGATAAAGTAGTTGATTATGCATCTTTCAATTAAAATATGTAGCTCACTTCGGATCATATGTTGGTCCTCAGATCTCAATGATAATTTGAGAGTTTTTTTTATTTTTTAATTGCCACAACTCTTACTTTTTAAAATATATTAAAATAATATATTTTTATTTAAAAAAAATTATTTTTAAAATAAATATATCAAAACAATGTACAATAATAATAATAATAATAATAATATAATTAATTTTAAAAAAATAAAAACATTTCAAAAACATTTTTTGAATGCTATCTGGTAGGACCTATTTATGTTAGGCATGTCTAGGAGGTGAGTGAGGAAGCATTTGAAAACAAAGATTAACTTATATTTTTTAAAAAAATATTTTTTTGTGAAAAAATAATTTTTTATATATATTAATTTTAAAAATATTTTTTAAAAAATAAAAAACTATTATTTTAATATAATTTAATATAAAAATATTTTTAAAAATAACTACAATTATATTTCAGAACAGTTACGAGCACGGTGCGTGCCATGGCCTGTCTATAGAAAACCATGGAAGGGGACCGGTGGTCGACGGAGAAAAAAATTATGCTAATCGGGTGGCTATATTATTTGGAATATCCTAGAGTGGTTGTTAACGAGTTAACGAGAGTTGGCCACCTGTCGAACTCGCCCCAAAATCCAAATGAGTAAGGTTTATACTTTATAGTTCGGTCCTTTACCTAGATTAGCTGTCAATTGGGTTAAATAGCGTCATTGATATTTCCTGTAGCAACAAGTGCAGTGCTAGCATTGTATAATTGAGAGTTTTGGTCAGTAATAATAGTTTTTTTTAAGTATTTTTTATTTAAAATATATATTTAAATGATTTTTTTAATATTAACACTTTAAAATAATAAAAAATAAAAAATAATTAACTTATATTTTTTTAAAAAAAAACTATGGTTGCAACGTTCTCCACCTCGATATATTTATATACAAGATTCATTAATAGGATTATTATGAAACTCACAAGTAGATCCATCATTTATGATACTTGCTTAGAAATTATTATACTACTTAAACCCCTTTATTATTTCAATTATTATCTTTACAAGGTATACTAACATGGTTATACGTTTTGATTTTTGTTTTGCATACTCTTTCATAGATGAAGTATTTAAAAATATGATGGTGTTAAATTAGAGATCAGTATTAATATAATCTTAGGTTAGAGTTAAAAAAACTAAAAGAATAATAACTAAAATTAGTTAAAACAAATAAACCTTTCCATTTTCACTTTTAAAAAGATCTTGAAAACTTCAGTTTGGTTTGTGAAGTTTAAATTTTCACATATATGATCCCTATTATTTTAGGATTTGAAGTTTTGATCCTATATTTTATTTTTATTAACAATTTAATTTTTAATATATTTCTTTATATTTTTATATTATTTTGATATGTTGATGTTAAAAATAATTTTTTTAAAAAATAAAAAAAATACTATTTTAATATATTTCAAATAAAAAATATTTTAAAAAATAACTGTTACGATATTTTTAAATACCCTTTAAAACTTTTAGTATTACCAAAGGACTTGCATACTATTAATAATTTCACTTATTATTGCTGAAGTGTTATTTTAGTGATGGATTAATTGACAATATTTTTTTAATTATTTAATTATATTGATAATTCTGTTGGTATTATAATTAAAATTAGAAAACTCCAATTAAAATATTTCATCGCTATAATCATCGGAAAATACCGATGAAGAATTTTGCGTTGGCAATTCCTTTAGTGTGAGACAATTTTTTGAAAGCGTAGTGTCTTTTAACGCGTGATTAATGCCTAAACTCGCCGCAAAGTCATTTTCGCTCGATGCAGGAGGAAGCATTTATAGCTTGGGAATCTCCTACAGCAGGCTTGCAGGCAACAGCTCCTACAAGCTGACAGCATAGCGTTTCTTGTGTTCGAGTAAATATGATTTTGCAGTATCGAAGTGGGATGTATCGATAACTTCGTAAGAGGTTCTAAATTGATAAAATAAGGATATTTTAATTTATTAATTGTTACGTCAATATTTTGTCAACGTTATTGTTAACAAATCAACATTGACTTTTGCCACTGCCACTTCAGTAGATCTGCTATTGATGCTACAGTATGCCTGCCGCCTGCATCCTTGATCATCGCCGTTATGTGGACACAAACACCAGAAGCCCTTTCACTGCTTCCTTACCAAAGAATCCTTCTCTTTTAATCTATAACTCAATTAATTAAATTATAAATTTTTTTAAAATAAATTATCAATTTGAATCCTATAAATTTCAGGATTATTAAAAATTTATATAATTATTAATTTTAAAGTCCGTGAAATTAATTGAGATATATACAAATTGATTTGAATATCTATATTAATTAAAAAAAATCCTTCCTCTTTTTTAGGTAATTTTGGCTTCCCACCGTCAATCAAATTCTAGTATTGTTATATCATTGCATGAAGCGAATTAAGAATTCTGACGGAAAGGCCAAGACGGGCACGTGAGGGAGGATTCCTTTGTCTTGTTGTCAATCCAGCTGTGGAAAAGAAGAGCTAGCGGGCCTTCAGCACCATTTGTCCACACAGCAATTGGATGCCCGGTCGATATGATTTGTTTTTATATAAAAAGCCTTCGTTGACATGTTTTAAATAAAACCCCGACGGGGCAGACGTTACAAAAAAAAAATCATTTTTTTGAGAAATTTTAACTCTAAGACTATCATTTAAATAGTTTTTTTAATATATTAAAGTGTACATTAATTTGAAAATATCTTTGATTTTCGACCTGAATAATATTCTATGATTGATTTAAAAATAAAGTTGCAGATCCTCTTAAAAAAATAAAAAAAAAACATTTTTTTTATTAACCAATCTATGTTTTGATTAAAAAACAAAAACTAGAAATATAAGAAATTATTATGGATTTGGTTTTGTGAAATAATAACATGTAAAAATTGTGTGATTGAGATTGTGATAATGATTATATTTTAAAGTATTTTTTTATTTGAAAATATATTAAAATAATATTTTTTATTTTAAAAAAATTATTTTTAATATTATCATATTAAAATTATTTTTTTAAAAAAATAAATTTAAATTCTTTAAAACATATTTTACATGTAATTACAAGCGCCCTCTTAATCGGTGGAATGGAGGGCCCCACTGGAGAAAAGGATGTAGTGAGAAGTTGACCTAAAAGTCTGCCGCTTCGTCTTCTTCGTACCCAGTTCAGGTCTTTCCTCTCTTGCTCCTCCCAGTTTACATAATGCGTGGCACAACTCACGCTGACCAAATCTGTATTGTCAATTTCCTTTTATACCCTTAGTTGGAGGGCACCTCATTTTTTTCTACAAAAAAAAAAAAAAACTACTCATTTCTTCTTCCATTTTAACGGCCGTGGTAGTCTGGCGCCACGCCCACTCTATTAGATTATTCCCGTTTGTTTTGGTTTTCTTTTTTTCTTTTTTTATTAAACTAATTGGCACCGGAAGCCTATTTGAAGAAATGGTGATCAGTCCTGGACACCGTTTGGAATATGATGTAAATCAAGTTTTATAAAAAAATTAATTTTAATTTTTTATTAAAATTTAATTTTTTATATGTTTTGGATTGTTTTGATATACTGATTTTAAAAATAATTTTTTAAAAATAAAAAATATATTATTTTAATACAAAAAATATTTTAAAAATTATTCATAACCAAACTCTTAAACAGTTAAACAGTCAACTTAGAAAACAAAAGAGATTCAAGAAATACTTGAGGATGAATCGCTCAATGAGAACGATGTCAAGCCTTTTCTTCCACTCCTTTGAAAGAACGGGTCAAGGAAAAATTGCCTTTACTTTTCCTATCTATAAACTAGAAATACTGGAACAAAAAATGTCGTGGAAGAGAACTCAAAAGCACCATGGATGACAATAATAAATCTACTGTTTTTTTGGTTGCTTATGGTTTTTTTTTAAAAAAAAAATTACCCTTTTTTATTTTTAGTTGATTTGAGACCAAACTTTATAATTTATCTTTATTGTTTTCACATTGAATTCTTGGGATGTCAGAAAAAAAAGTGCCTGGTTTGGGAAAAAACAATATCAATTTTATTTATTTAAAATAATTTGAGCTTCTTACTCATTTTAACAAAAAAGAAAAAAGAGAAGAATTGGGAAAAGTTGTTGGTGCATGTTGTGTGTTGGAGAGGCCACCGCACATGAGCGGCGTGTGCAGCAATCTTCGACGTCCAATGACCTCCTTCCCTGGTGTCATCCTACTTCCCTCGCCATGTTCAATTTCCATGTACAGAACGTGTCGACAGAGGTCTTTTAGTTTAGCTCAGCGAGCCATTCTTCTTCTCTTTCTTTTCATTTTTTTTCTCTCTCGTCACCTCAATTTCCACGCTTAACACTCTCCAAAATACCAAAGTGGGTTCCTAATCTTTTTTGGTGTCACATTTTTGTTTTTATTTTTTTAATTGTTATTTTTATTAACTATTTATTTTTTTAATCTTATCCTATAATATTTAATTTATTAGAAATTGAGCTTCGTAATTTTTTTTATTTACCTTTTATATGATAATTCTGGTCTCATGTCTCGGGTCACGAGTTTTTTTTATTGACCTAGGTTTGCCCTGGTATTTTTTTTAAAATAATTGTTTTTCCTTATTCCATCGTTCAACTTTTGTTTGGTTAAGAATTGAGTTTTATTATTTTTTATTTTTTTCTATAAGATAATTCTAGTTTCATGACTTAGATCGATCGTGGGTTTGAAAATTTCTCTCAAGTTAACTTGGATCGTTTATTAGGCACTTTTCTTTAATTGTTTTTTTTTCAATTTTATTATTTAACATTGTGTTAATTGTAAATTGATATTCATCATTATTTTGATTCTCTTTTTTATGAGATTATCCTATTCTCATAATTTAGATCCAAGATTTGACAAGTTAACCCCAATTTTCCCGAGTCTTATTTTGTTCTTTTTTTTAATATAGAATTTTTTTTCTTTGCAGTTTCATCCTTTAATATTTTGTTGATTGATAATTAGATATTGTAATTTCTTTCAATTTACTTTCTATAGGATTATCCTATTCTTATAACTCGTGTCACGAGTTCGAAAGATTTACATGGGTTAACTCAAGCTCTCTTTTTTTTTTGTCATTTTATGAAAATAGAACCTTTTCTTATTCATTTTTGTTCTTCAATAATTGATTGATTGGAAATTGAGCTTCATAATTTATTTTAATTTAATTTTTATAGGATTATTCAATTTTTATGACCCATGTCGCGAATTCAATTGATTTACCCAGGTTGACTTAAGTTGCCTTTTTCATTATTTTTATAGATTTTTTTTTCAATTTCATCCTCTAATATTGGATTATTTAGAAATTGGAGGGTTTATACTTTTTTTTTTATTTGCTTTCTATAGATTTATCATAGTCTTATGATCCTCATTATAGATTTTGCAAGTGAACTAAGAGTGATCCGAGTCAATCCAATATATTACTGTCTCAATATTTTTTTTCTAGATAAAGATGTCATCTAGTATGTTCCTATCTCAGTATTTAAAAAATACATCATTTAATAAACATCGAATTTATATTTTATAAATATTTTTTTTCTAGAAAACACATTACCAGCATATGTTTTTTTAAATATTTAAATAAAAAATGATCCGACCAACGACATAGCGCAGGCCATGTCATGTATCTGATCTTCATGTATACTGCAAGTTATATGATAAATTATTTTGTCATATACCAAACAAAATATATGTTAGTTTCATATGCGACGATGCATATTTTAAGTAAAGAGGGAAGCGGCAAAGATGATGGTTTTGTGTTTCAAAAAGGAACAATTTCTCATATGACTCTAATCATTGGAGAGATTAGAAGCATGCCTTGTTTTCGGCATTTATAATATTTTGATAAGGATTTATATGTTCTCCTACTTTACCATAAGCATGATAAAGATGATGCAATTATATAAAAGAACACTCCAAAATCAAAATTGCAAGAACTTGGAATAAATGTGGGGTCGTCCTCCTTAAAAGTACAAGCATCTCAGAGGGAAAGAACCATGTTTGATAAAGATGAGAAAAACTTGTTCAAGAGCATGAACAGATGACATTCGCCGGTTGTTTTGCTTTAGGCATTGCAAGTGTGTATAAGGTACAGATTATTTCAAGAATTCTGCAAAAAAACATAGCTTTTTTTACACCAGAAAATGCATAGACAGATCAGGAAATTTGTAATGAATCCTCTAAACTAATTACGCATGTCGGCATTAAACAGTCTTATAAGATATATATAGAACTAAAGAAAGGGAGGTCACTTTCCTGGCCTGATGTTGCCCTTGATACTATATGGTCTGGGAAAATATGCAACCCGCAATAATGCAATTCGAAAAGAGACATCGAGGCTGAACAACGCTGTAAATATTGCAAGGGATTTTATTTCCTTTTTCTTTTTCTTTCATCAAAAATGAAAATAAAAAAAAAGGGAAAAGAGGGAGGGACAGGGGCTTTTCAGTCTGTGATTTTAATCAGAATTCCTATAAAACAAGGAATCACATGCATCGAAGAAGGGAGCCTTAAAGGGTAAAGACCATTCTTTTATTCGGCTAAAACCCTATAGGCAATGCATTCTTTTGGTATCTATATAAAAAAGTATTTGATGTATATAATAACTCTGACTGATTCTTCGACAAGAACAGGATGGCAATGGCTCCTTCTTTTGCCAGGATATTTCTTTCTTTTCTTTTCTTTTTTGGCTCATTTCAAGGTGGATAGGCAGATGGATAGATGGATAGTAGTAGTGATTTTTACTCAGAAAATGAAGCGATTTGGACCTTCTCTCCAATCACATTCAAGGATATCCCACCCCATGGAAAATAACTCCACACTGCGTAGAGGTTGTTTTTGTCCTTTCATGAACAGTTTCAAATCATTGATTTTATACTTCAAAGCTAAATTACAAACCCTTGCAAAAGAGAAGGGCAAGTACCAACCCTTCCCAACTAGACAAAGCCCATCATGAGATTAAAAAAAAAAAAAAAAACTTTAGCTCAGTGATTATGAAATAAAACTGTAATAAAAAATAATAACAGTTATTAATGCGAGGGAGTGGACAGTTTACAGGAATGGCTGGAAACTAGAAGTCTAGAACAGGACAGATTAACAGAATTTTTATCGCTTTTTGGTGCTTTGCAGATATCACCATGTTCTAGGTCCACAAGCAAACACCAAGAAATATGCTTTTATCATGAAATGGGGTACACATGAAGTGAAATCGGAACAACTTATATATACATCTGTGTGTGTGTGTGTGTGTGTGTGTGTGTGGTGCTCTCCGTTTGAATAGAGCACATTACTACTGGCGCTAGCAGAGCTGCTTGCTTCAGACACAATGGGCAACAAACACGTGAAGTTGTGAACAAATCACTCACCAAACCAATAACATAAGAAGAGGAGAAAGTGGTGGAAAGTTCAAGCAATGAATTTTAGCATCGATTGACTTTAAATTCAAACAGAAATGAATTTTCAGCACAAGTACTGTAACAAGGAGGATGCTTCCAGTCCACTACATTACTTTAATCCCTATTTACCTAATTAAACTATCTAATCTATGACAAGGCACTTGCGGAGAATTCAAAGAAATGAACTGCAGACGGCCAGTGAATCAAAAATCCCAAAAAAAAAAAAAAAAAATCTAAGAAGCATTGATCTGTCGATGAAAGGTAAAGGTAATGTGTCACCCACTTGAATGAATTGCACAAGACAGGGCATCTTAACCTCGGATCCCACAATGAACTTCAGAGGTGTGCTTGAGTACTGTTAATGGATTATGCATCAGACACCACACTGAATTCATCATCTTCCACTGGAGCAGGCAAGTTAAGATCTATCATATTGTTCTCGAGTTTAGTTGATACTTCAGCAACAACATTATTACTAGTCGAAGAACCTATAAGATGCGATCTTTTGTGTCCACCAAGTGCCTGCCCAGACCCAAACACTCTGAGACAATATGGGCACTCAAAAATTCTGTCATTAGCGTCACCTGCAGCGGCAATATTTCTTGCTTCAGTTGCATTTAACGAGCAAATCCTCTTATGACCGCTCAATGCTCTTGAAGATCGAAACAGTTTCATGCATTTCTCACATCTAAACTTCCCGCGAATCTTGTTGACTTTGATCTCCTCTGCTTCCTCCAACATATCGACCGACTTTTCTCCATCTTTCCCACCTTGTTCTTGAACTTCTTCTTCATCATTTCTCATCCAAACGTCTCTTGACAACATCATAAGGCACCTAGCAACATCTTCTTCAGGAGAGGTATCAGAAACAGAACTCACCGGTTCCGGCTCAGCTGGTGATGATGACTCGCCCCAACTCGGATTCTTGAAGTCTACTACTTTCTTGACATCAAAATCCTGCTTCTGACTCTCTCCAAAACCACATGATTTACGGATCCTCTTGGATCGTCTTCGAGTTGGGTTTCTTGACTCGGTCTCACTCTCCCTATCTTGCACAACAACAGACCCAGTATCAACAACAAAAGAGAACTCAGGATCTGCAAGCCTGCAACTTTTCTTGGGATTCTCTCTCAATCCGTAAGCCAGAGACTTCTCTTCAGCTGCTTCTTTGATCTTGATGATTTCTTGCTCTTCTTGCACTTCTTCTTCACCAGCAGAAGAAGAATACGAGGAAGAGGACGACTCATTACGGTCAAGGCCGAGTTGCGGCCGAGTTGCTGCCAAGTGGGCCTTCATGTGACCACCTAAAGCTCTGCCATTCGGAAAAGTTCTAACGCAGAGCCTGCATTTATGCCTCTCCATTGAAGCAGTTAGCAAGCGAAGATCAAAGCTTTCTTGTTTTAGCTGTCTTTCTCTCTCTAGCCTCTTTCTATAAAGCTTGCTTTGCAGAGAAGAAGGCACTAAGAGAAGAATAGAGGATCGGGGGAACTTAAAAGGAGTAGGTGACAAGCATTCCTCCACCAAAAGACACACAACCCAAAATTATGATTTGGAGAGGTAAAAAAAAAATGAAAAGAGTTGTAAATTGTAATATATATAGTTATTATTTTAGATTTTGATGATATTTTAGAATTGCTAAAGAAACATTAAAAAAAAAAAGTGTGTTCGTGAATGGAGAAAGAGGGACAAGTAACGTGCAAACCTTGCCCATTTGGGCATTAAACTTTTCTTTTCACCACTTTATAGAAGCCCATATATAAAATATATAATGCCAGTTAGACAATTATGGTGTTTTAACTCCATTTATTTTGAAATTTTTTATTTTAAATTTATTTTTCTAGTGTTTTTAAATAGTTTTAATAAGTTAATATCAAAAATAATTTTTTAAAAAATATATATATATATTTTTAATATATTTCTAAGTAAAAAATACTTTATAAAACAATCTCTACCATACTCTCAATTAGATAAAATACTAGTTTAATATATACTTAAATAAATAATATTTTAAAAAATAATTTATAAAGTGAGTACATGCGGATTTTGTTTGGCCCCATTGATGAACTCTCGCATGACCAATTCCGTGACTTGATTTATGAAGTATGTTATTAATTATCACCATCTTCTTCTTCTTCTTCCTGCTTTTATGGACACCTGTTTTGGAATACAATTATACAGGCTCTTTGAAGATTCTCCCAAGCTTACTTTTCAAAGCAACCTGAAATAAGAAAGAAATAAAAACAAAATAAAATGTAAAAGCATTTGTTGTCCCAATCACTCTTATTGATGTATTTGGTGGAGTGTAAAAGCGAGTGAATCATGAATGAAATGGGTGGACTCAGCAATTTCATTGCTGTGGACAGGAGCCGTCCTTTAATGCCATGTCCATCTCTATTTAATAAATACGCGTCTCTTAATTTTCTTGTGATAACCGTCGAGATTGAAAAGGCACGAAGAACAGGTTCGTTTACTGTTAGCTGCGAGGCACTCGGGTGGCCCATAGGTGATAAATCCACGCGCCACCCTTCTTTTTCTTTTTATTATTATTATTATTATTTTATCATTTGTGAGTGGATGCCCTTTTTATTTTTACCAGGAAATTAATATCTCACGGAAGAAATGACCTGAGCCTGTTGCGAGGCTTTTTTTTTTTTTTTTCTAAAGGGAAAAAATGTAGCTTAAACGTTGACGTATTTATATGCATTGATGAGTAGTTTAGAAAATCCACAAGATCCTGCTCCTTTCCGAGGTTGTGACAGTCAGCGGCTTAGCATGCCGGCTGGGGCTTTTTTATGCCCTATACCGTATCCTTTTTCCACGCTATTCTTCTAATCTAAGTTTAAAGCGTGCTTGTTAATATATTTATCTTTTTTAAATTTTCTTTTGAATTGAGAATATATCAAAAATATTTATTTGATTTTTAACACTAACCCATTAAAATCATAAAAGATACTTGAAAAGATACTATAAAAAACAATTTTAACTTTTTTATATAAAAACAAGCACTCTCTTTTTTATTCTTTATACACTCTAATCATGAAAAACATTTTCAAATTCTTAAGAAAATAATTTTTTTTTCTTAAACTACCAGCTTACAATACATATAAATGTCATTATTGTCATAACCATAACCATCACTATTTCTTTCATCATTTTTATTATTATTTTTTATAATTTTCAATTAAAAAGAAAGTATTTTTAATTCAATTTTGAATAATATTAATTTCAGAAAATATTTTAATCTCATTATAGTGAATACTGAATAGTATAGAAAAAAAAAATTGAGTTATGTAAAACATTATCTTTTATGTTTGTGTAATTTGTTAAATAATTAATTGAAAATGCTGTTATTTTATTTAAAAAAAAAAACAAATTCTTAAGTATTTGTGCTTTTGGATTAAGGAAAGGATACCCAACTTCACTGTTTTTTTTTAAAAAAAAAATTTCATTATTAATTTTGAGAGGTATATCTTAATTAGTCAGGTTCTAAGTTTGTTTTTTAGAAATTATCAGTTTAAGTTTTATAAACCTCAAAGCCATTGGAGGTTTACATGATCGTTGACTTCAAGATTTGTGGAATTAGTCAAAACACAAGCAAGTTAGCCCGAACACCCACGTTAATAAAAAAAATATATAATTTTGTTTTTTTAAAAAAATAACAAATTTTTTATTTTTTAAAAATAATATGGATATCAACGAGAAGAGAAAAATCAATTGTGCTTTAAAAGCTCAACAACACTAAACATATAATAAAATAAAAGGAATCAAACACAACATAATTTGTATAAGAACACAAATAACAGTCAATTAGACCAAAAAGAAAGAGTCATAAACCAACCAGCGCTCGCCGATGGTGTTTGCCACGTATAGCAAACACCACATCATCATCTCCGGTCTGTAATGGCAACTTTATGATCAGTTGACGCTCTCTTTTTTTGTTCCTTGTTGTGACTGAGACACGAAAATGAAGGCTATACCATCCCCCCCTTCTTTTACCATTCAACATGGCCTATTAGTTATTTTATTGGTTAATTTTAAAGAAAAGAATAGATAAAACTAGAAAAACAATTAAATATATATATTTTATTAAAAAATAAACCTAGAAAAGAAACAGCACTAGTTATTTACTGAGAGCAGCTTAGAAAATGTTCATCTGGTAATAAATAAATGCATAAACATTGTTGAGTGCTTGAATGCAGCGGTGTATCTTCCACGTGCTCAGTTCTGTCAGGAAAAAAGAGGAAGCCCACGCCCACAAGCCTCTGTTTTGGTGTAATGAACCGTACCCTGTGGCCTGTACCAAGGCATTTACGGTCGTTTACATAGGCTCGTACGTCCCCTATTTTTTTTGTTTCACTCTCAATAAATCTCTGCTGCTTCGTTGGAATTAAACAATGATGAGCTCCTTAATTGAATATGTGCATGGGAGATCGGACGGTAACCTCCAAAATTGGTTGTGAACCTAACGAACCAGTTTTCTTGTTCTGGGGTAAAATTTAGGTGAGTTCATATTGTACAAATTTACGGCCTAATACATACGCCTCTCTTTCTTTATTGTAAAAATTGGTTTTTTTAATATAGGCTGCAATGCAGGTAGGATTCCAACTTAATTTCAAATATAAAAAAATAAAGTGATGATAGTATTATTTTTTTTATTGAGAAACGGAAAAATTAAAGTTTATGCTTGATAAAATAAATAAAAAATGTATATTAATTAATAAATAAATAATATTTATTAAATTTAAAGCAAGAATCTCATCTTATGCTAATCTAAATATTTTACATATGATTTTTTTATTTTTTATTTTTTTATTTTATCTTAAAAATTAATTATGATCACTAAGAATAAATTTTTTTATTATAAATGCATCAAGTATATAAAATTTATCTATATGAAATTTAAAAGAAAAAAAGTTTAAAGAGATAAATTTAAATAGTATCTTTAAGGTATTATGAAATTAAAAAATATTAAAATATTAAATTAAATAATTTGTTTTTTAAAGAGAGGTTCTTAATTAAAATTTGAATAAATATAAATAATGAAAAGTAGAAAAAATAAAAAAAACCAAGCCCTATTGGACCAAGCAGGAAAAAACCTAGGCCCTTAAGTCTAGTTGATTAATTTTTTTTGAAGTGCGAATAACACGTTGTTTTTTTTTTTTTTAATGGATGCCGCATCATCTATTATGACAAATAATTTATCATTTACTGAATATGTGTTTTGATCAACTTTGGTGAGTTCTATTTTTTTTTAAAAAAAAAATTAAAAGTACTATAGAAATCTTAATAGATCTAATTTCAATCTCAAAACAAGCTTTAATCACTCTAAAAAAAAAAACTAATAAAAAACCTTTATGGTCCCAATTTACTTTTTTCAAAGTGGGTAAAAGGTTAACATCACATTCATTGAACTTTTCTTGCAAAAACAAATTTATTGACACTAATATCAATCTTTTTGTGTGTTTAGAATGCAGTAATTTAAGCACTTTCTATTTTCTCATCATTTTCTGATTCCTTTATCTCTCCTTGCTCAATATTCAAAGGCTGAAATGTAAATTAATAAAATTTGATATTAAAATTAAAAAATGCTAAAACAACGAGGACAAAAAAGTACATAAACTCAAACTTTGGAAACCAAATTGAAGTTTTCCACACCAAAATATTTTGTTAAATTTGATCTTTATTCTTGTAATTTTATTTAATTATAACCTAAAATTATATTTCTCAACATCAATCTTTAATTTATCATCAAGATATTCCTTGGAGTTTCGTATATGTGAGGGTATGTAAAGAAAAAAATAATCTCAACACATAAAACCATATTAATATAACTTGGAAGGATAACATTGGAAAAAATAAAATTGGATGACTGATTCTTTTTTTAAAAAAATAAAAAACAAGAGCACTGTTTGTATTAACGATACAATTCACGGTACACCCAAATCTACATGTACAGTGATCCCCCCCTCCCCCCACCCTAAATCTTTGAATTTTATTCTAGAATGACTAACAACACATGCATCTTTATAGTTTAGTTTTTTTTTTTAAAAAAAAAAAATTATTCATATATACTATTAACAATAGAGGAAATTGATGTGCAAAAATTTATTTATTTTTTAATTTTTAATTTCAACTTTTAATGTTTTTTCATTGGAGATTGGGTTTTATGCCTTGTTTTTTTTTTTTTTATCAATTTATCCCAGTATCATGACCCGAGTTGCGGATTTAGTAGGTTAACCAGGCTGTTTCAAGTTTTTTTTTTAATTGATTTTTTTTACTATTTCATCATTCAATAGTTGATTAAGAATTATAATTTATAATTTATATTGTTTTATTTTTTTAGAAGATTATTCTAATCTTATAACTTAGGTCGAAAGTTTAGTCGGTTAACTTGATTGACTTAAGTTATTTTTTATAGTTATTTTTTTCAGTTTCATTATTTAACATTGGATTAATTAGGAATTAGGTTTCGTTATTTATTTTGATTTAATTCTTATGAGACTATTATGGTCAAATGATCCAGCTTATGGGTTTGGCCGGTTAACTCAAGTTGACCTGAGTAATTTTTTTATGTCTTTCTAATCGATTTTTTTTTTAATTTTATCATCCAATACCAGATTGATTAAGAGTTTAGGTTCATAATTTAGTTTAATTTACTTTCTATAGGACTATCTCAGTTTCATGATGCAATTCACAAATTTGACAAGTTATTTTAGGTTGACTCGGATCAATTCAATATATTATTATCTTAATATTTTTTTAAATATCATTTTAATTTTTTTAGAATAAAAATATATTTTATCAATCATCTATATTATTTTTAAATCCATAAAATAGATCAGGTTATGTCATATCAAACCCTATACTTTTGAAAATGAAACCTAATGCTTTGTTAATTCAAGTAATTTTTAGAAGCACATATTCAATGTGACGGGACGTATATTTTGCGATTTAAATATTAAGTATTTGATGATTCGTATGTTAAGTGATATGTCATAGTTTTTTAAAATCATAATAAAAATTAATTAATTCAATATACATGATAAAAAAAAGTTAAATAGCATATTGTTGGTTTAATAATTTAATAATCGTGTCCTAACAAAAAAAAAAATCAATAAATAAAGAATAAATATTATTAAATCCCCATAGCAACACTTGAAAACTTGCATGAGGTTTAACATATACACCAGTAGTTTACTCACTTGTTGTGTTATCATTTTTTTAAAAATCATTTAATTATAAAAATTAAAATACAATACTGTTTTGCATTAAATATGAACTAAAAACCATTTAGTGTGAGAAAGAATTTCAAATATTAACTTTAAAAAATGGATAGTATGGTTTTAAAAATTAATATTTTAAGGTCTTTAAAAGTGTATTAAGATTAAGAATAAATAATAGCGTTTTTGTATTTAATATAATAGAGATTGTGTTAAAAACTAATATACATATATATATATATATATTAATGTTGATGGTGGGCCTCATGACACAGCAAAGTGTTTAGTCAATTCATCGGAAAAAAGGAAGAAAGAAGGCACCTAGCGGGTTTGCTAGGTGCTCGGAGGCAGTCTACCTCATATACGTGCAATCGGAGGTGAATGGCATGTTATATTAATGATTAGGCAGCTTAAAAAAGACTTTTTGCATACGTGACGCTCCATCAATTGGAAACCAACACCTGGTTTGTTTCACATGTTGGATCGCAATTCTCTTTCATTGGTCCTACTCCTATCTCGAAGAACGGTTAAGGTTTCCTACAGCTAGAGATGAGGAAGGATGCTCACGAGTATTGTTTTTTTTTTTTTTTTTATATATATATATATTTATATTTATATTCTATCCACTATTTATTAATTAATTAGGTTTTGAATATTTGTATATATTTATATTTATATTCTATCCACTATTTATTAATTAATTAGGTTTTGAATATTTGAATATATATATATATATATATATTCCACTATTATTTATTATTTAATAACAAATAAAATATATTCAATTAGATTTGAATAGGATTTAATAATAACTATACTATATCTATTATTCATCAAATAAAATTAATAATTATCGGTTCATGTTGGTATTTATTGAATTTTAATTACATCATCATCCCTAGCTAGGACTAGCCTCCATCAACCACGAGCCTCTTGTTATGATCATCCGCACCATCCAAATTAACAATTATCTCTTCTTTCTTTAATTTGGATCTCAAATTAGGTTTGGATTTTTTTTTATTAATAGTGTTGAAATAACTTACTTATATTTCAATTAATTTTATAAATTTTAAATTTAATGACCATATAATTAATAATCATTATATTAACAACTATAAAACTCAAATTTAAAACTACATCAAAAAACAAATTTTTAATTGCAAACTCTAATCACTTTGTAATCTTCTTTAATTAGATTTGGATTTTTTTTTTTATTTGCCCAGTAGTAACAACTGCTTTAAGATGGTCCTTTTAACAAGATATTTTCAGTGAATATATATGTAAGTGTACAAATTGACATGTGGCGCATAACAAACGTCGTAGATCAAAAGAAGATTGTACATGTCAAACAAACACGCAGCTTGATAATTTTTTTATATATAATTTTTGATTTATCCACTAAATCAGTCTAAATTCTAATAATTTTTTTTTAAAGTTTCTGTTTTTTTATATAAGTTTAAAATTTTATAGGCATTAGAAGTTGGTAAAACCTTCTAATAAGATTATATGCTACTGTTCAAGATTTTATGTATTTTCTTTGTTGTCTTTGAATTATTTTTATTGTTTAGATTATGATTTTACTAAATAAGATATTTTTATTTTATTTAAACAGCTCTGTAGACTTTTTTTTAATTTATGAAAGATTATATCAGATTATTGAATTATAAACTTTTTAAAAATCATTAGAGTTTTCTCTCTATTATTTTCTCTATAATTTTTTTTATTATAATCTCATAGCTTTAGAACTTTATTTTTTTATTCACGATATATGCCAGGTATTAAATGGTAAATAAATCACAAAAGTGTTGTTAAAAAACCGAGCATAATAACTAGCATAATATTTATACTCTTTAACTTTCATTTTGGCATAAAAAATGTATAGAGAGGATGACTACATACAAAGTATAAAATATTGTATCACATCTAAATATAGGTCCATACTGTAAAGTTTGTATTGGTGCATCACCGTGAGTCGGAGTATAAAATATGTTTTTTTACTAAGCTACAGCAATATTAAATAAAATTTTTTAATTTTATAAATATTTTTTTTTATTATTAAGTAAAAATTAGTTAAAAAAATAAAATTATAAAACCCAACAAAGTCCATAATTCAGGTTGTGAGTGGATTAAATAATGAAGTCCTTGTCTAGGTTGATATGTTATCATTTTAATATTAAAAAAATATTATTTTGAATTTATTTAAAACAAAACCACGCTTCATATTAGTCTTCTGGGTAGTTTTTGGATCATTAAGTCGATAAGATCATGTTGGAACAACTTACACACTAATTAATTTCAAACTCAAACTAGATAAAAAATCAAGTTGAGAGGTTTTAAGATTGACTCGTTGGGTGGAGTCTTTTTTTTTTTTAATTCAATCTCTCGATTTTTTTTTCTTTCGGCTGAATCCTTTTGGTATTTTTTTTTAATTTCTTCTTTGAATGTTTGATTAATCATAAATTAATCTTCATAATTTGTTTTAGTTTTTTTTATAAGATTAGCTAGTTTCCAACAAACATATCGATACATGATTGATTTTTAATTTTATAAATATTTTTTTTTATCATATCATTAAATAAAAAATAGTTTTAAAAGAGAATGAAGCCTATGATTTTGATTATGAATTTGGATAATTAAGTTGTGAAGCCTAGATTGATATAATATTTCGCTATCTCAAAATAAAAAAAAAGACATCATTTAAATTTTTTTTTATAGCCAAATCACGTTTTTTATCAATTATATGAGTTGTTTTGGGATCTATTAAATTTATTGTGACATGTCAAGGCAACTCTTATGCTGATTTATTTTAAACCTACGATAGATAAGAAATCAGGTTGAGAGATTTCAAAATTAACCCGTTAGGTTGAGTTTAATAACAATACAAAATAATTTTTTATGACCTAAATAATTTTTTTCATATTTTTTTTTCCTACTACCGTAACACAAATCAATAAACTAGTAATTTTGTAAAAATTAAAATTATTCTCTATATCTGAACACGTAAACTTCCCATGATATTGAAAATTCTTTCTTTAAAATTCTGCACTCATGTAAGGTTCATTATAAGGAAAATAAAAGTCTAGAAGGATATAGGTCAATAGAAAAAGAGCTTTAACCGGTTAACAAATTACAAGAGTAGCTACATAAAGTTTTTACGAGGAACCATTGCGACTTGGGAAGTTTTTTTTACAAAATTTGACTGATATTTAAAGCGAAAATATTTCACGATTTTATGGGATGTGTGTATAAGAAAAAAAAAGAAGGCGGCCCGTAGCCCTCTTTTGTTGACTTGGTCATCTCACTTTAATGTTTGGAACTGGAAATAAAAATGTTTTTTTAGTTGATATGAATATTTGAACTAATTTATATTTATTTCAATTAAAATTATAAATTTTAAAATTAATAATTATACAAAATTTTAATAATTCTAGATTTGATAAATTCTAAATATTAAATTTAAAATCTAAATAATTAAACTGCTGTAGTTCTTGCTCCATTGACAATTTGATCCTAAGAACAACAAAAGAACATGGAGGAGTCAAAAGAAACGGCTGGTTACATCTATCTCATCAAATTCATGCGACAAAAACTGCTTATGTACCTTTTAAGAGGTCGTTTGTCTCTGCGTTGCTATATGAGTTTTGATAAATTTAAATTTTTTTTTATTAAAATTAAATACAGTTTGTATTTTTTGGATCGTTTTAATGTGCTGATATTAAAAATGATTTTTATAAAATAAAAAAACATCATTGGTATATATTTCAGCACGAAAAGTTATTTGAAAAGCAACCGCTACCATACTGCCACACACACTCTTAATGTATATTAAAAGATTACAACAATTTTCGTGGTGAGAAAGGTGTCCAAGAACGGCAATGGCGAATGAATTTAAAAAAAAAAAGAAAAAGAAAATCGGAAATCACACCAAGGTTGGAAGGGGAATTGATGGGGGCCGGCAGAAGCAAACAAGCATAGAATCTTCATTTTTATTATTTTGATTTGGGCCTTTTCTAATAACTTGATTTTTTTTGTATTTGCGCATAATATTTTTTAATTAATAATATATTAAAATAATATTTTTTATATTTAATATCATCACATTAAAACAATAAAAATTATCTAAAAAAATAATTGTAAAAACAGAAACAAACAATTGCTATACAATCATCTTTTTTTTTCTTCGTTCAGAAGTATTAGCACAGGAATTAAAAAAACCCTAGCTGCCTTTATAGATTAGGTCCTCCAGCTGCCGGTGCTTTCATTTTTCCCTCTTTACTTGTAATGGATGGCAATGGCACTTGATTAATTGCCAACTTACTCGATGATGATCTGAGCTGCTCGTGTTTTTATTTTTTTCCTTTATTTTAAATTATTTTTTTAATACATCAATAACAAAAATAATTTTTTAAAAATAAAAAACATTATTTTAATATATTTTAAAATAAAAAATACTTCAAAAATTAAACAACCACACAATCAAACTGTAAAACACACCTCATGCACAAAGTTAACTGGTTTCTACGCGTTATCGATCTTTTAGATAGGCCTTCCATTGCTGAAGGAGGAGAAACCATACCTTACAGAGTCCTCAATGGGGTAACCTGGCTGTTAAGATTACAACTTCCGGAGCTCAGACAACGGGAGAGAATCATGCTCCTGGTGCGCAGAGTAGTTGTTCAAGAGATCAAACAAGTTTTCTTATCTAAACTTAACAATTTTATTTGTTTCCTGGATCAATTAAAGCATGGAATAACAAAGTGGTGCCCAACATCTAGAACAACGCAAGTTTTATGGATTTTATTCTTTCTTATACCTGTGTTGATGCCACTGGTTATTCCCTTTTCAGTATCTTACAGCAATATTTACACGTTTGAAAGTTATTCTAGTAAACTTGGCAACTATGATTAAGCTAGCGCACGTTTCCATTGTCCCTGTACATATACCCTCTTACATAACGGCTGCTGCTGAAACAAATTAGGGCAATATTCTATATCTGAGTGCTGACACTAATTATTATGCCAAGAGAGGCTTCTGTGGATCAAACTCACTTTCCAGGTGATCATCATAAGGGAAACCTTCTTTGCTTTTAGCCCATAGCACGAAGTATAGACCGCTGAACATGAGGAACATACCGGCGAGGCTGCAAAAGAGAACGCAGACAGTAAGGATACTGAAAAAGAATACGGTGACCGCAGTATATATTGGGTGCTCTTGTCATAATTAGCGACCGATTCTGGCTAGCAATACCTTCCTAGGTTAATCCTGTCGCCAAAGGCAACAACAGAAAAAACAACTGAGATAACTGTTGCAATGGGGCTAAACACGGACACAAGAACTGGACCCCTCTTCTTCATTGCCCATCCATTGAAGCTCACACATACTCCACCAATAGCACCTCCCTGTGCATCCAAATCATTGCAGGTTCGTAAAAAAGATTGATAAACTTCAGGATGTTTTCAAGACACAACGTGTACATTTTCTTATTAATGGTTCCAAGGTATCTAATCACTAAAACGGAAATTGCCGTTCTTGTATTCTTAATTATGAGAAAAATGAGCAAAAAATCTATAAATGCAATCAATGTTGAAAGAGGGAGAACGATGTGAAATTACCAGTACAGAATAGCAAATGAGGTCCCCAAGTCTCACAAGGGGCCAGCCAAAGTCTATTTTGTGGTTTTGAATCAGCTGCACAGTTGCAGTGATAACCACACCGATCAATGATGTTATGGCACACAGGGACATGGGAGCAGGAAAATCAACCAAAGTAGTAGCCTGTAACACATTGCAAAACTCAACGTGGGAAATTAAATTAACGCAGAGAAAAGTATTCGCGTAATTAATTCCTACATTATATTGATCTAACACATCACCTGCAATACAACATTGCTTGATAGAACAAAAACTGCTGCCATGAGATACAAGCAACCGATAATCTTATGAACGTCGAACATATCTGCTGGGGGAGGATTACTTGAGAGCTTTTTAGCTGTTCCAGTGCTGCTCATTAGACTCATTATGAGGGCACCTACAACACATAATAATGTGCCTCCAATCTTGACTTTGCTGTATATGCAACTTAGCTTAACTCTCTCTAACCTGCACTTGGGCAGTCAAATTATCAATCACTGGACTGTAGACGAAAACGTATTGACTATTGAGAGGAAGGGTTACCAAATGCTTAGCTAATATACTTATTCTTTTCTCTTTTTCTTTTTAACCCTGGCCGGTTCTACACAAAGGCTCAAATTCGAGAGCTGGAGATCAAATTGCTAAGAGCAATGTGCTACTCGAGCAATAATAACTCATTGACCATGTTTGTTTTCTGATTTCTCCGTGCATTTAAATATGACGCCCCTTTTCTTTTCTTTTCTTTTTTAAGAGATGGAATATGAAAGCCCATTTGAATTTTTCCAGTCCACAAACAAAATGATTGTTATTACTGAATTAGACTGGAGCGAGACTAAATTCATTAGGTAATTAATTATGTTTGGCTAGAAAGAAAATTTCTAAATTGAAATGTTACAAAAGGGATTTAGAGGGGATACCTCAATGTCCAAGCAATAATGAAAATAATCCCTGGAGCAAGGTTTGGCATGGCTGTTGCCAGTGCTGGTGAAGTTAGCTTTATCCCCTTAAGGAATAAGGACTGAAACAAAGTAACCCTGAAAATGAAATAAAGAAAGAAAACCATTTGACTGCAGGCTCCATGAATCACTGTCCAGTGTCCAGGCTTTTTGGTCACAGTCACAGAAAAAAAGTAACAATATCTACAAACAATAGATAAATCCATGGATGAAATGACAATGGAGATGTGTATGTATATATATATATAAAACAAAACATGTTAAGATTCAGACACCCATAGCTCTTGAAAGATCAATATCTCTCATCATCATCCGAAAGTGATAGTAAGTGACTCATGAGTGGATGTGGTAGTGAGTGACTCGCAAGTGGATATTCATGTCGACAAATTTTCTGATGTGGGCATACAACGTGTTTTGTTCAAATAATATATATATATATATATATATATATATATATATATATATATTATTAATTATTGACAACAAAGGCTTACCAATTAAGAGAACATTTTTGAACGAATAAATGAACAGAACAGAGGGCTAAGAAGATTGAGTTTTGCAGGCAGTATACATAGTTCTCTAACTTTAACATTCAGAACTGCTTATAAAAATTGCAATTAATGACATGAAATCTCAAAAACTTATTGGATATCCTAATCATTGCCTTACCCTCCAAAAGAAATTAAAACCAGCCGAATCAGCAACTTCAAACTGAATTCCTTTGGCAATTTGCTCCTGCAACATGAACATCGACCATCAACTTCCCAGATACACAAATGTTTATAAAAAAAGACAGATGATAGACAGATACTCAGAGAGGGAGAGAGACCTTTCAAAATAGACGGCAAGTGGGGAGATTATAAGGAAGGTGGCAAAAGTAGAGAAGATAACAATAGTTAGAGGGTCAAGGCCAAGTGACATGAGATAGCTCAACAAAATCGAGTTCCCTGCATACACAAATTGCACCAACACCAACCCTCCTACAAACACCAGATCCTCTAGAATTTGCTTCTTCCGGTACCAAACCATTTCGAAATATCTCCTCCCTGCAAAATATCCCTCGAAGCAGCAAAAAAACTCAAATGGGATGACTTTATGTTATCTCTATTCTCCTTTTATAATTGGCTCACCATGCAAAAAAAAAAAACACAAGTGGAGGATGCCGACATCTTCCTGTCTCTCTCTTTCTTATCTGCAGCCCTACTTCTCTTGCAATATCAGTTAGAATTCACATAGAAATTAAGAGAAGGGGTATCTGGCCTCTTTCTTTCTAGATCAGTTTGAATTTCTCTTGATATACAACAAAACCAGGTTTTTTTTTTAGTTTGGCATTGCCTTTCTTTCACTGTTGGCTGTTTGGGATTTTTTTGGTGGTGTTGTTACAAATGGTTTTCTCATCGTTGTGTTAGTCTATTATTATGTCTGCCTAACCTTCATGAATGCTTCTCTACCAGTCTTCTCTCCCGGTCCTTCGCGCATCATCGAGTGAGTATTTTATTGTCCTTTTCCTGGCCTTTCTTACTTACCTACCTTGTCTTCTACGGCTCTCCTTTTCTCTATTTTTCCTTGACAAAGAGTCTCTCCCTTTTTTTGGATTTTATTGTTTAGAAGGGAGAAAAAAAATAACATCTAATGTGAATATTACTCAACATGGAATTAATTTTCTGAAAATTGTAATTTTAGATCCTATTATTACCTTTAGATCATCTTTTACGGGGATGGTTCGCTAATATAGTACTCTCTAATGAACGGCTTTATTTAGGGCATGCTAATCAAAACTAACCAGACCCAACAATTAATGACCGGAAATTAAAGGAAATCCCTAATCATCCCCAATATTTCTAATATTAACTAATTCAGTTAATTATGAATTATCAGTAATTAAAGCTATGCAAATCAGTTAATTAGTGCCAACAGTATTACTATAATCACCGATAATTTTTTATACTAAATAGCAATATGATCTTTGAGAAAGAAGAATTTAAAGTCAAGCACGAGTTTAAAAATACACCCAATTAGGTTTATTATCCTCACCAATATCTAAAAGAAAAACTCGGATCCTTTAATGTAAACATATAATTCTAATCTTATATAAAGGAAACATATCTAAAGTAATTAAGAAAAATACATATGTCAGGTCCAAGTTTAAAAATTATTTTTAATATCAATATATCAAAATAATTTAAAAAAATATAAAAAATAATTTTAAATAATTTTTTTTTAAATTTTTAAAAATATAATTTTAACCTTGTTCCTGCTATTCATTCATGTGAAGCAAAACTCCTGCAATCAATTATTTTCTTTTGCCTATCGTGATTCCCAGTAATCCAATCAACTGCTTTCGAGTTCTCCTAATTATTTAATTAATATTATTGTTTTAAGTATCAACGATTATTGTTTTTTATCTGTTTGTAAACAATAATATAACAAAGGCTAGAGTGTGAGAGGATGTATCGCAACCTGTCAATAACTTCAAGCCACAAAATCTTAATTTAAACCAAAACGCAACATCTTATATGATTTAAGACTCAATCGTAAAAGGACATGCTAGTAACGAGATTTTAAAGAGTGTCAATGTTATTAAAGGACACGTACAGTTAAAGCTCATTTCCAAGCTCACGATATGCTTTGAGAGTTAGCTAGCCACGAGTTTGACCTACCAAGTACCAACCAGATGGCCATACTCCTTGACGTGCCTGAATCAGTTATAAATAAGGTAGTTTTTAATTTAAAAATGATAAATTATGATGAAAATTTGAAGATAAAATAAAAACGTAAAAAAGTAAATAAAAATTTAAAATGATTTTAAATATGTGATCAATTCATAAGAAAAAAAAATAATATAAAAAAATATTGGTATAAACTCAGATTAAAAATCTATAATATTAATGTGAAACAACAATAAATTCGTAAATGAACTAAATAATAAAAAAATAAAGTAAAAATATTTTAAAATAATTTTTTTTTAAGAATTTAGTAAAATAATTGATACGATTTATACAAAAATGATACAAAAAAAGCTTTGATTTTTAATTTTGATGTAAAATCACTTATTAATTAGCTTTACTTTATTAAACATAACTTTTAATTTAATTATCAAAATAAAACTTTTTAGTTTCCTGATATATTATACTATCATAAGTTAATCAATTGAAATTCAGAAAAATTATACAAGAATGTCAGTGGCCGGAAACTTATTAATAATATTTTTATAAATAGATGAGCTGGAAATTTCAGCTTCTTTCTTCTCCTGGGCAATCCCTACAGAAGAAATTGCCCACATGTCTTGAGAAATGGGTTACTCTCCATCATTAATCACTACTATCTCTTATATGAAACACTTTTTCATGATCCCCCCCTCAAAGAAGTAGCTCCTCCTTACTAGAAATTGTGAATTTTGAACACATTTTGCATCCATGACATGCACAAGTAGATTTCTTTTCTAAGTAAAATCATGCAGAATTGAATTCGTAATATACAAGACTCCTGCTTATCTTATATAGTACTGGGAGTATGCAATTCGGTTACAATTGGGTCGGGCTTTGGTGGGTCCATTTTGGATGGATCGAGTATTAGTGCATTATTACCTATTAAAGCCCATCATTAAAACCTCATTGTTTAATTGTTCTCTTTAATTAAATTCATACCATATCAATATGGTCACATCAATCTATTTACATGAAAAAAAGAGAGAGTAAAATTGCCTCTCTAACATTTAAACTAGACCATTTTCAGTCGATTTTTATAGAGACTAGGACACGTGTCAACGTCTAATTAGCCAACAATTGATACAATTAACATCGTTCAATTTAAAATATTTTAATTCGTATGATAAAAGGCTCAATTATAGCATTTTTCATACAAAAAAGCTATTCTAATAAATTAATATGGTAATTGAACTAGATTGGTGTCGTGATCATTCTTTTAAACATATATATATATATATATATATATATATATATATATATATATAATGATCAATTCAAAAAAATGAATGCTTGATAAATTATAGAAAGATATCTTCCCAATATTTTTTAAAAATCTCTATAATAACAAAGAAAAAATTAAATGAAAATATGATAATCCCACATGAATCAAAATAAAAAAAATAAAAAATCAATTTCTATAAAATAAAATGTTGCATGCTAAAATTAAAAAAAAAACATAAAAACAACAAAAAAACCCAACTTAAATCGACTTGAATCCACCTGAGTTAGTTTGTCAAATACATGACCTTACCATGAGACCGATGTCATAACCCGTTTATTGATCCTTTATTTTCGACCATATTTTTTAAAATAAAAAAATATAAAGACTTGTAAAAAAAAAATAATTTTATAATTTTTAATTTTTTTTGCTTATTGTTTTTATTTTGATGAATTTTTGAAAGCCAAAAATTAAAACAAAAAAAGAGAATAAAATCAAAGAGAAAAATAAATAAATAAAAACATTTAGTGGGTGGAAAGATAATCAAGCAAGAATTGAAGAGCCAAAAAAAAAATACAATAAAGGGATAAGAAAGAATAAGAAATCAAGAAAAAAAAAAACTTTAGAGATGGTGGTATAAAAAATTATGAATGGTAGAGAAGGGGGGCGTGCCAAAAAAACAAACCCTAGTCATCATTGAAGGAGGAGCAAGAAAAAAAATATGTGAGGAAAAAATGTTGAGAGAAAAGAAATTTGAAGAAAAAATGGAGATTTTTAGGGAAAAAAGAGAAAAACAAAAGAGAAAAAATGGTAAAGAGAAAAAAGTGAGAGCAAAAAAAATAATTAAGAGAGAAGATTTAGAAAATTTTGAGTGATAGAGAGAAACGAGGAGATAAAGATAAAGAAAAAGAAGGCGCAGAAAAGAGAAAATAAAAGAAAATTAAAAAATAACATGCTATCTTATTCCACCTCTCTCCCGCTTGAAAACCTTAGCTGCCAACACCCTTATTATTTCCCGTGACTGCCGCCAACTCTTCCACCTATGGCATCCTAGTCGTCAAAACCCAACTACCCAAAAACTCTTCACCAACAACATGTTGGTTTAATATAATATGCATTATAGTTAATGCATATATTATATTTTGATTAGTTAGACGTAATATTATTATATTTATATAAATATATAATTATTATTATTAATAAAGCCTTAATATATCTTTAATTTTTATATAATATTAGATTAATAAATTTAATATTTAATTTATGAATTTAGAGTAAATATAAAGTTTATGGAACAAAAATGCTTTGTAAAGAAAATTATAGAGTTATTATAATTATAAGATTCTTATTGCATCATAGCATTGTTTCTAAAATCTTCCTGGTCGATGCTCTTTTAAATACTAGATATTTATTAGAGTCTTAGAGATTAATACATATTATGTTCTTTTATTTATGAAAAGAAGCAATTGTTCTCATAAGCTGAGGCGTAACAGATACCCAGAACTAATATGTAGGTGTTTGTTATAAGACAAGTATACTAAACTAACCCGCATGAGAGTTTCTTCTAGAGATATCACATTTGTTTGTGGAAAGACTTACATGACGATTGTGTAAGTGATTTTTAGACTTAAGATCACGAAGTTATCTTATATAGGAAGTGTTATGTTTTGATCTTGTTAAATGATATCTTGGTAAAGGTAATAAATGGACAAACATTGAATATAACATAAACTCTATAAATATATTTGAGTGATCAAGAGAGGATTCATCACTCTAGGTGAATTGGGAAAAATGTTTCACACGTTCTCAAATAGTATTGATTATTAAATCATTGCACAAGGTAGAATGAGATTTGAAAAGAGTTTCTAATTTTATTCAAAGGATCAATGACTATAATGTTGCGAACAAATAAAATTTTACATGGCGGATGTTACAGGGTACGAGCCAACACGACCTTATTTGGTGAAGGCGGGGGCTTTTGTCGTGCCTCTTATGTGAGGTGTTGTATGTTGGAAATGGTTTTGGATTTAATCATAAAATTATGATTAATGTTCAGGAGTCGTCATCTAGTATTATAGTCATTAGGAACCTATAGTCTGCGAAAGTCTGAGTAAAGGACTGGTTGTGCAAGGAGAAGACACATCACCCCAGTGCACCCTACCTAAGGTAAGCTGTATTGTTGTTTGATTGTTTTTCTAGGTCGGGTTTTTATTCATTGGTCTTTTCTAAGATTCAAGGCAGATCTCTCTTCATGAGAGAGTCTCTACCTTATCAGGTTAAATCCTAACCATTCTAAAATATAAATTTTAGCATCACATTTCTACACCTTGTATCTTTAATAACTAAGGGTGTATTTATCGTGTAATTTTACACCTCACAAATATTAAGGTCTATATCTGGATCCTAAAAAAAGATTGGAAAAAGATTTTTGACATGTTGGTCAAATCATAATGTATAATCATAAACTGGCTATGATATCTATTTTTGAATTTTTTAAACATGAAAAAGATGCAATTTTTGTTTTTTTTTTTATGAAAAATATGCTCGGAAAATTTTTAGGATTTGATCGTATGCAACAAAATATTGGTCGTTGGAGGTCAGATAATTAAACGACTTGTGGTTTGCGACAATCTAACCTTTAAAGAATTATTCAAAGCCGAAGAATATTAGATCTTCAGGTAATATATCCCTAAACAATTCTAAATCTATCTAACGAGATCCTAAAGACTCCTAAATAATTTTGTTTTATTATTTTCTGTTGCATGTATGGTATTGAGAACCCAACACAACACCCACACAAACCTCATTATATAGCTCTACTTTGTCCGTTGCTCTTACCAACGACAACCCATCATCGTTGCCGCAACTAAGCCGTCAGCCATGATCACATAGTCAAGCACCACCATCCACTACTATCTCTCCTGTCACTAGCTATTTCTTCATCAACATCAACAAGACTAGCTAATCATGTCGTAGCCTTTAAAATCAAAGCTTTAGCCCTTTTCTTTTCATAATCATGATTAACCATTATCCATAATATAGTGACAACCAACCACTTTTCCTTACATGGTCGATGTAGTAGAAACAAAAAAATAGAGAAAATTAAGAGAGATAAAATGAAAAAGAAATAAAAAAACTAAATCTTTTTTAGGTTAGATTTCTAGGTACGTCTCATCACTGACACAGAATAAAAGAGGAGAGGGTGGTGCTTCTTACTCATCCCAAAACACGTTTTAACAACGGCAACAAGTGGACTCCATGCCCCTTGTCACACCTAGACATCGTGGCGACCAACAAAAAAATTATCACTCGATTGGAAAAGAAACAGATATTTGGCATCTTGTTCTTTTAGGAGGAAATGTCTTGTTCAAGGAGTCACTACCTAGTATTATAGTCACTAGGAACCCTAACTGGTCAACAGAGATTCTATGATATGGGATTGGTTACGCAAAAGAAAAGATACTATCACCCCTTAAGCGTCCTACCTAAGACAGGCTGCATTGCTGGTTTTGTCTAAAATTGCTAAGAATTTGTTCTTCTTTTTTCCTTTTTTTTTTATTCTTCTTTTCATGTTCCTGACTCTAGCATCAATGAACAATTCCTACGAATATTTTCAACTCTGGCGTTGGTAAATATCACACAAATCCAAAAATACGATACTCCTGACTCTAGCGTCAGTGAATATTTTTGCAAAAAATGAATTTGAAGAAGAAATTTTCTATGTCATTTTTTGTTTGTTTATCCTTTATTATTATTTGCCCTTTTTAGATGGAAGTAAAAAAAAAACATTGCATGATATATTTGCATTTAACAGTAATAGTCCACAGATTGAGCACATCTATAAAAAATACAAACACAAAGGAAAAAATTAAAACAAAGTGCAAGGGGCTCACAAGTAAATCAACGAAGGCCCCAAATATTTTTGAAATTTTCTGTTATCGAAAAGGGGTTCGTTTGGTCAAATATCATGGCCTAGGCATAAGGGTGTATTTTGCTAAACACACCTTTAGCAAACACAATTTGGGTCTGTTAGGCCTAAAGCCCAAACCCGGCCCATTCTTTTTTTTTTTTTGGGTTGGATTTAGCTCAGTCATCCGTGAAAGGTTCACACATGCATGCAACAATAACCAATTAATTATTTTAGCAAGCAAGGAAGGAAACTTACCTTAGACGTGTGGCTGCTGGAGGCGAAGTTGAGTGAGACTGGGCTAAAAAACAGAGGGTTGAGGGGGGCGGCGGCTAGTATAGGGTTCGCCGCCTCCTTTTTTTTTAATGTTTCTCTCTTTTAGGATTTCTGATAATGGCCTCCTCTGGGGTCTCTTCTTTTAGGGTTTTTCCTTTTCTTTTTTTTTCATACCCTGATATCTGTATTTATAGTGCTAGAGTCCCTTCGCGTGTGAGAAACTAAGTTTTAATCAAACTCATTCTCTCTTTTTAAAGTTTGAATTTGATTAATAATCAAATTTGAAAGCGGATAACTATCATTATCTTGAAGATAGAGATTATCTTAAAGATAAAGATAGAATGACAAAAGCACATTGTAGTTCTTAATTTTCACGCAAGTTCACAAATTATACTTTTCATCGAAATAAATCTCTGATATTTTAATTTTACATTTAAACCCTGAAAAAATTAAATTAAAAGCCAATGGGTTAAAATTGGGTTACAACACCCTTTTAGTCTTGGCAATGTTAGGTCCAAGCGCCGCTAATGTTTCATACTGATTTTTGCATACCAGTCATGATTCTAGCAGCTTCTTAGTCAATTCTAACAACTTCTTAGTCGATCCCAAGGGTCATTTTCAAACTCAATACAAATATTTATTGTTTTTGAATGATTTTGATGTTTTATGAATCTATTATGAATGTTTGTGTTGCAATACTCAATCTCAAGTAATGCTTGAGATTGTTTTTTTTTTTGAAAATATATTAAAATAATATATTTTGAAAAAAATTTATTTTTAACATTAACACATTAAAATGATCAAAAAAATTAAAAAAATTTAAAAGTATTTTTTTATAGTAAAAACAAACTCTTAAAGTGTTGGGGTCTACATAGATATATGGTGACTGTAGATTTATGATACTAATGAGGAATCCATAAATAATGTTGGAAGCAATCCCTCATGATTGGGCTGGTAGGATCGGGTTACAACAAGTTTATTTGAGGTGTAATAGTTTGGTCTCATTATGAAATTTGATGTGAATTGATATTGTTTTTGAATTATAAAATTTATATATTAATGTTGCTTTTATATAATTAATTTATATATAAATGTTAGAGATATAATATATAATTGATGTTACATTTCTAAATCACCATAATTAATAAATGTCACAATGTGACATCAATTTGATTAATGTATTTGTCTTCTATTCTTCATAAACATGTCCTCTCAAACAAGCAAACCATGCATATCGATGAGAGAGAGGTTGTGCTTATGAATCAGATGAGAGAGAGAGAAAGCGACGATGGATTGTTGTTTGTTTATAATTATACGAATTACTTTTTCCTGGCTCCTACTTTTGGATGCCTTCCAAGTTTCATGATCCTCACAACCTCCTTCAGCTTCTCTCTTCAAGCACTTTCCTTGGAAACTTGCTAATTTTCAATTCCAAAGCTTCTTTCTCTCTCTCAAACGGCAACCTTTATTTTTTCAGCAACAAATTAATTAATCTTTTCTCAACATATTTTCAGCGTTTTCAAAACGTGGATTCAAGCTTTAATGAAGCTACCCATCTTCTCTCTCGAGAGATTCTTTATTTTCAGCAACAAATTAATCTTCTTTCTACTTTTGCAGGTAAGACTGTAAAACTAAAACCCCTGTACTATTGCTTAATAATTAAAACACACACGAGACTAATGATAAGGAGAAAAGGTCATGGCGCCAACAACCAACTTTTTTTTTTTTTTTTTTTTTTTAAGGTATACAATCAATGATGAAGGCTCGGTTACTTTGGAATTATTTTTCACGAGGTACCATGTTTTTAGAACGTGATATATTAAGTTATTATATTTTTAAATCACGGTATATTTAATTGTTATTTTTTTAAAGAATGATAATTATTTTGTTGTGTTTGAAAATAATAATATTTAATAAATATCATGTTTCTCAAGCATAACAAGGTGAAAACATGTTATTTTATTAAAAAAAATTTAAATAGTATTATTCTGCTAAAAAAATTTAAATTACTGCACTAATTTAGAAAAAATACAAAAAAAAAAGAAACCAATGTTCAAAGTGTTTCATTAATGTGTATTAGTTTTGTTTTTTTTTTAATATACAATGATTTTAATTCCATTTTTTTTTTCTGACGGTGTTTTGTTGGAATTTTAACCTCACTCTGTGTAAAATAATCTCACATACAAATAATCATGCTAAATACATAATGATTGACAACACAAGAACACCAAATTTATATGAAAAATCTTCTCTTATAACATCGAGGGAAAAAAATAAGAAAATTAACTCCAAAATAATCCAGAAAGCAATACAATCACGCAAGACTCAAGTTTTATATTGACAGTAATACATGTTACATCTTTGTATATTTGTAAAGTTCAATACTATAGTAATATCATCACCTTGAACACTGCATTTGTTACTATAATATCTTAGAAAATTAAAAGCTTTAATATTTTGTCATAAAATCCTTGTTTTCTTATTATATCAATCCAAAAAGAAAAACCATTTTCTGTTAACTGGTCTCCGTGTCATATATATATATATATATATATATATATATATATATATATATATATGCGTTTCTGTCGTTCAATTTCCATCGCCTACACGCGCGCACACTTCACAGTTTCACCCGTAGTTTCCTTTTTATTCTCATTCTGGTTATTTTCTTATTTAAACATTCATAATGGACCCACCGTGTCCTTACGACAGATTCTTGGTTTCTAGATGCTAATTATATACAACTACTTGGAAATTCTTGCTACTTGGTCAAGACACTTAATTAAACTCGTGATAAAAGGGAAGACTTTAAGAAATGCGAGTAATTTGTATGTGGCAAGTCAATGCCAGTGGTCCAAAGCAACAATTTACTTGGAACAACACCTTAAATTAATCTAATGTTTGACATTTAAATAGAATTGGCCTATTGTACAGTTCGATCCTTCATTAATGTGGGATATGCGTGCACGAGGGTGTTAAAAACCCACCATCTTATATGCACGAATTTAAGTTGAGATGGAAGTAACTGTGTTTAGTAGAAAATTCCTTTTATTTTTTTTTAATATAAATATTTGAACCAATTTACACATATCTCAACTAATTTTACAAATTTTAAAATTAATAATTATATAAACTTCCAATAAACTTAAATAACAAGAATTTATGAGCACCAAAACAAACTAGAAATTTGAGTTAGTACTGACTATTGTCTTTTGCCTTCCTCTACATAAACATTAATTTAATCGAAATCTTTCAAGATTCACGTTTTCATCTGAGCATATGCCCCCACAAATATGTTAAATCATGGTTCTTTCACGAGCCTTTTAGATTTATGACATCTAGTTACTCTCGTAGCAAGTTTCTTTCCCCAATCTGGAGGCCTTCATAGTTTCTTTTGGATAGGTCTTGGATATTAAGTAATACCTTGGTTATTTACCTGTTTTGAGTTCAGGCATATTCTTTGGAATGACAAGGCTGACTAGTTTTGGTCAGGGCCAGGGGCTGGCATTTTTGGACTCCTTAAAGTTACGGGAGCGCATTTTAAAAATACCCATAGGTGGACCAAAGCAAACTGCTGTATACAGGAAGAAAAGTATTTTGCTCTTCTTATATGGGTCGCTGTTGTGCTTATGTGGAACAATTATTGGACACACTTTCTTCGGTGAACATATATAGTCATATTTAGCCATAAATTTTTTGAAAATTAGAACAAGAAGATATATAAAATCAGGTATGCAGGAAAATTGATATCAACAAAAAGAATAGTTGAAAAAAGTAAAAAAAGTATTATTTTTCTTCAATTGAGTGTGTAATTTTTGCTACACCTATATATATATATATATAAAGAAAGTAACCCTGAAAATGACACCAAAAAAAAAGTGTCACCGTGTACAAAGGAACAGTAGCAAAACACCCACCACAAAAGAAATGTTCAACTTTGATGGTCTAGTATTTCTGAGACCACTTCCCGTGTTAGAAGAATTCTCCGACGCCAACAAGGAGCTAAACGTGAAATTAGGATTTGACCCATAAAGAGCTTGAACACCATTTACATCATCAATCTTGAGGTCCACTTTCTTAGACCTAGGACTCAAACTTGGATACATCACAGCTTCCTTAACCGAAGAGTGAGCCAATCCAAGTACATGCCCAATCTCATGAGTAGCGACTGATTCCAAATCAACAGCCACCCTTGACTTGACTGTCTCGAAATCAAGTGCCCACGTTTCACTTGCATCAAGATGAAACCTTCCATTCTCCGGTGAAAATGCATGAGCCAGTACTCCTAGAACCCCATCGAATGGTTGTCCGTCGCCGTGATCCCTGTAATAAAACCCGATTCGAATATCTGCTGATGGATAATCTTCAATTTCCATGAAACTCACTGGAATCACCTCTGCCCACCTTGAAAAGGCACGCTTGAAAACTGTCTTCATGTCGTTTGAACTTATGTAATCAATCATATTATTCTGCGAAAACGCATAGGTTAGTATCACCGGTGCCTGACGTCCCCACCTAGGCTTACCAAAAAAATATGAAAAATGTTTTGTGGCATGAAACGTTGTGCCATGTGTCTTTGTGTCACTAACACCACATCTAGGGGACACGATCATCGATATGGTATCGGAATCCAGTTCACCTGTTACAGGTAATCCTAGATTAGTTTGATATGCAATAACAGCCGATTCGAATTGCTTATCAAAGATATCCGTGAAATTATTCGTATCGGGAATCGGGAGGTAACCGAAACGGTTGAAGTATTCCTTCAGCTCCGACATGCCACTGACTTGACTTCCCTTCCCGGCATCAAGGAAGCGAGTGAAACCATGCCACGTGGTGGTGGTGGTGTTGTGGGTATCAACGGTTATGGCAGTTGATGAAGATTCTGGTAATATTCTGGTGGGAAAGGAAGGGCGGCAGAGGCAGAGAAAGGAGAAGGGGATTAGGAAACTGTAAGAACTGAAAAACTGAAACATAGTAATTTGTGGGGGTACTGCTCGTTATTTTTGGGATTTGGGCCTCTATTATTGCAGGAGATGAGAAGATTTATAGTCATTAGCTAGGGAGCTCCGATTGAGAGAAGGTGATTAAATTTTGCATAAAATCAACATAAAAGTCATGTATGAAATATATATATCAGATAAGATGGAGAAACAAGCAATTGAGGAGGGGAGAAAGTTAGGAAGATTCTGCCGTGGCCTTGTGTGCCCTTTCATTACAGATTCTGACTTTGGTGGGGTGTTATATGGTGGGTAAACCACTGTCTATATGTT